>LJSK01000282.1:4623-21305 GCA_001299535.1 Leptomonas seymouri
CCCCCCCCCCTTCTCTCTCTCTCCCCTCACCGGCAACGTGTTTGGAGATTGTTTTGTGCAAGGAGGCTTCCACAATTAGAAGATGATAATTGGAGATGGGTGCTTCGTCGTAGTCTGACATCAAGTACCTCTCTCTTCCACGCGCGTGCGCGTATTTTGGGTGCTGTCTGTCGCTGCTTCTTTGTTTGACTTGCGCACGCGAGAAGCCGTTGATCTCCCCTCCGGCGTGCTGGACCATCAATTATTGTGTTTCAACACCCCCCCCCCTCCCCTTCCCCCCCACCCCCTCAGCACTGTCATTATAATTCAGATTTGTGTCTCTTGAGGTTGTTACTTTCGCTTGTTGCCGCCATCAAGTCAACGCCTCTCGTGCAAGCGGACCAAGGGCCAGAGAAGACACGGCGAGAGGAGGAACGTGATCAGCCCCTGACAGTAACATAATCTCTCTCTCTATATATATATATATCTATAGATATCTATAGATAGATAAGTTAAGCAAACGACTATCCAGCCAAAAAAAAAAAATAATAACGGGCGCGCGCACACACACACACATACACACGCACACGCACGCTCACGCGCGATCACTGGCAGACTGAAGCTTCTATACGTGACCGTCCATAATCCAGCTCCATTGGCGCGTTTATCGTGGCCGGCGCCTCTTCTTAGTGTTTCTTCTTCATTTTGTTTGTTGCTGCTCTTGTTGTCGTTGTCGTGTTTGCGAGCGCAATCAAACGCACAGCACTCTGTCAAGTGCGTGTTGGCCGTTGCGCATGGGTGCTCGAGCTTTTTCGCTCTGCTTGTTGTTTCTCTTGGTTGCTCCCCTCTGTTATCTCATAATTTGTAACAAGCACACAACCATCGCGGCGTATAAGCTCCTTAGAGTGGTGGCCAAGCACCTTTCCATATGTTTCCTCTTCGATAGAGAGAGAGACCTGATTTGATCTGGCCTAACCTTGCACGCACACGCGCACGCAACTATCGTTTTCTTCTTGCGTGTGTGTGTGTGTGTGTGTGTGTGTGTGTGTGTTTGTTATGTGTATGGCTGCTGTTGGTGCGGACTGTCAGCTGATTTATCCGAGTTTTTTTGGTGTCCCCTGTGGACGGGCGACGTTTGAGCGGCATCGAGAGAAATAAGAAACAAAAACCAGAACGAGAGAGAAAAGCGGCGAACGACTCTGAGGGACTTCCTTAAAAATAGGAGCAAAATAACATTGAAAGATGAGCTTGCGAGGGTCTTCGAACTTAGGCGGGCGTGCTTCCACTGCGAGTGGCCCCCGCGCGTCGTTCGGCAGCTCAGCTCCCTCGCTGTTCTCACCCACGACCACGCGAAGTGTGACGTGGATGCGGCGTGGCTTCCTCTTAGTTGCAGCTGCGCTTATCGTCTGTATTGCCGCTGTACCGGAGGTGTTGCACATCACCCTGGCGCATGCGGCCACCTCTGTCATCACCTGCCCATACGGCTGGTCCCTCTACGAAGCACCCAGCAACAGCGGTAATTCGAGTGGCGCTTCGCCATCCTCTGTTACACGGCAGTGCGTACGCGTCTTTGCAACAGCCAGCGTGCCATCGAGTGCAGCCAAGTCGGCCTGTGAATCCATCCTCATCGGGAATAGCGATGCGGCAAGCCGGCCCCTGGATGTGGACGGAGTCACGCCCTGGCCCTTCGCACACCACGTCTCCCCACACGGTGCGGTCATCCGCTCCGCTGATGAGAATACCTTTCTGCAGCATTTGTTTCTCCAAATGGCGGGCAACGGACTCAGCGAAGATACCGTGCTAATCCTCGGCGGTGTAGCGGGCTACGGCTCAGTGGCGTGGTACGCGGACCGCACGACAACAGCGCCCGCGAACTCCTACACGAACTTTGCGAAGGACGTGAATTGGCAGCTACACGCGGGTACCATCGTCATGCGGCCCAGCGGGGTATGGGACCTTCTGCCAGCCAACAGCGCCACAGCCACCATCGCACACCCGTTTGCCTGTGCGTTTGACGCGAGTGCCGCGGTGATCACGCCAGATAGCTCCAGTTCACATGGCAGCTCGATCATCGGGCCCGGGCCTTCTTCCTCCTCACTTGCAAGGTCGAGCTCTAGTGGAGCGGTGCACCCTGGCAGGAACCGTGCGCATCGTCCGGCCGTCCCGCAGCCCGCGCCGGCCTGCCTTGACGGCTGGACACCGCTGCCCTCCTCCGTGGACACAAGCGAGGGCGCTGACAACACCGTCTGCTACCTTCTCGTCGCCAACGCAAGTGAGGTGGGAGGACGACTGGGCAAGGCCTTTGCGGCAGCCCGAGAGCACTGCGCAGCGGCCCACCCAAAAGCAACGCTGGCCAGTGTGATGTCCCGTAGCGAGAATGAGTGGATCGTGTCGTCGCTGCTCAGTCAGTTTCCAGTGCGCAGCGACTGCAACTGTGAAAGTCAGACGAACACTTCCTTTAGCAGCAGCAGCACGAGTAGTAGTAGTATTTCAGCTCGCACGGTGTTCTTAGGTGGTAGCTACATGCGCGATGGCACCGGGGCTGGCTTAATCGGTAACTGGTATGCCGATCAGCACCTCTTCCAGGCCTCCGACTACGCAGCCGCGAGCCCGTCCAGCCCGTCGTGGCCGACGGTGAGCAATGACTACTTCTCGAATTGGCGAAAGAGCGAGCCGCTGCTCAGCTACGGTGTGGTGGGCATCACCCCGCCTGCACCGAGCTGCCAATGCAACGGCACCGTTACATCTTCGGCTCTCACCGCCTCTGCTGCGTCGGCGGGGACGTGGGTCGGCGTAGATCCGCGCTCTACACAGCCCTTCCTGTGCTCATACTTAAACGATGGCTCCACCTTTCCGGCGCCGCCGCCGCCCACCACGCCAGACCCGGGCGCGAGCTCCACCATAATCCCTGGTCCGTCCGACTACTGTCTCACCGGCTGGTCTTATCTGGCGCTGACGAACAGCTGCTACCGCGTGTACCCGATCACGTCCACCTCCCTCGCAGCCACACCCGCCGTCACGGCAGCAACGATGGAGGAGGAGTGTAGGCAGGTGCTGAGTGGGCATGTGGTACCAGTGAAGGTGAGCCGCGTTCGTGCTGTCTCCATACTGTCCATTACGGAGAGTCACTACGTGGGTGCCCTGCTCCAGAACTACATCGCCGACCCAATAAACAACGTTCAAACAAACGGTAGCGCCACCCCGGTCAGCTTGGCTGGCATCTCGTTCATCGATAGCGGCGAGGGCGGCTTCTACATCAGCGGCGTGCGGGAGCTCGACACACAGCTCGCCCTATCCCTCTGGGCCGACTCGGAGCCGTCCTCTGTGAAGGGCTGCATTGCGGTGGACGTGAATGGGCTGTGGTACTACATCCCCTGCAGCACCTATACCTCTTCAAGCACGCCCGACAACACGGCGGTGCAGGTGGAGGCCTTCACATGTCAGTACAACGCCAAGGACATCGACCCCCACAAGGATGGGATACACACCACAACGACCACGACGCCGGAGCCGACAAGCGACCCTGGATGGTCTTCGGAGAGCAGCAGCGGCAGCGGTAAATGGCTGCCATTGGGCGAGCGCGTCGCCGCGCTGTCGGGTGCGACCCACGTTGTTGTGGCTGCTGGCAGCACAGGTATCTACACCTTGCAGGGCCCCAACGCGACCATCCCCGCGGCGGCCAGTGTGCACCGGCTCCACCTGTACTTCGCCCCGCTCTCGGCCTTCTACTCGTACCCGGCGCCGGCATCGACAGTGGACGGCACTGCGATCGGCAGCATCTTCGCTGCCTCGCAACGCCCGCCGGCATCGATGAGCGACCTACTGGTCCTCTCCCCCAACGCGTCTGTCAGCCGCCCCTTCGCTCCCTGCGAGGGCTACAAGGATCAGTCGCGCATCAGCCGCGTCCACCGGGGCACCGTCACGGTGCACCACGCAAACACGAGCGAGGTCGGTTACGTCTGTGTCTCGCAAGACGGCAAACACTACCTCCCGACTGCGATCACCTACGAGGTGGCAGAGGTAACCGTTCACGGCTTCATTTCAGCGCCAGTGCGCACACGCGAGCCGAACGACACCGAAGCACGCCCTACGTGGCTGCCCCCGCTGTTCTGCCGTAGCACTTCCGACCCAGTGTGCGCAGCGCAGCAGACCCTCGCAGTTGAAGAGCGCGGCACAGGCACGGTGCAGCTCGCCCTCCGCTACAGCAGCGTCAGCGGTGACGACGCCGTCGTTACTGCCCAGTCGCCCACAGCGGACACGATGGTTTCCCACGTGCGGTTCTCCGCCACGCCAGACTGCATGGGCGCGGGGGTTCCGTTTTACCTGATGGCAACGGACATCGCCTTGCAGCACGTCGCCAGCGCGCGCTACACCCGCCGCACCGCCGCGCACGACGACCACGCGAGTGAGGCGCGCAGTGGAGCGCAGTACAGCGTCTTTAGTTATCAGTCCGCTGCCATCCGTGCCGCGCGCTTCTCGGCGTTGAAGCCCCTCTATAACTCCTCTGACACGCTTCTTCAGCTGGAGACCTTGCAGCCGCCGGTGGAGTATTACGTGTGCGTAGCCATGCGTAAGACCAGTACCACCAACTCGAGCGGTGGCAGCGCAGACCTGGCGCAGGCAGGTGCGGCCTCACGCCGACTGCTCTCCATGTGGAACGTGAGCAGCAGCGGCCGTAGCAGCAACAGCAGTATGACCACACCGTGGAGGGCCTATAGCTCCGCCTCTTCCTCTGCCTCTTCCTCTGGTGCGGCGTTCGACAACGACGCTTTCTTGTTGTCTATCGCCGACCGTCTCGCGGCGCGCACCTCCCTCAGTCCCACCGGCGCGGCCGTTCGCACCTACACCGCCGTTCCAGGCCTCAAGGTGCACATCGTCCCCAGGCCTGTGTCGATCAAAGGAATGTGGGCGCTGCCGCCACGCCGCCTGGCACAGCGAGACCTCAGCAGCGCGGAAAACAGCGATAACGGCAATGGCAGCAGCACCAGTGCCTTTGTTTCCTCGGCAGGTCTGGCCACGCTTGTGCCGACCCCCGCAACCTTCAACCGCAGCGCGCACTACCGCCTCCGCCCAACCTATGCCTATACCTATGGTACGCCGGCACAGCCGCACGAGCTGGGTGACGAGCTCCACCCAATCGCCTCCGCTTCTCATCTGCACATATCCCAGTACAGCTCTCCAATTCTCCTCTTGGATGGACACCACGTGGAGCCGGGAATGCTGGCGCTTCTCTCACAGGACCCAAACAGCTGCAACCGGCTGCAGCCCGTACCGCGCGACGACCCGACCCCCGCCGCCGCTACCTGGCCGCAGTATCTGGATACGATGGTGCCTCTCAGCACGGTCTCCATGCGCGTCGAACCAGAGGATGGACGCAACCGTAGCAGGGTGGCGACGATGGCCTACATGCAACTGAATCTGAACCACACGGGTCTGTGGGGTCACCACCCGACCCGCACCGATGACGTCTCCGCGATGGAGCAGACGTGGTACGTGTGCCTCGCCTACGGCCCCCTCAGCCCCTTCATGCCACTGCGCGAGCCTGCATTGAAGATCACTGTGCACCGCCTGCACGTGGAGCGCTTCGCGATAGACACACACGCCACCTTCACAAGCAGTGATGCGGTGGCCGCCGCAGAGGCCACAGACTCTTCCACCACCCATCTGAACCTGAACACGGGCTTTGCCGGAATGCTGTGGATGCAGGGCCTCGATGTGCGTCTATGGGCGACAGCAACAGTGCACAGCTCGCAGGTGGTCTTCTCCGTGGTGCTGCCGGGCAGTGGCACGTCAGACGAAACCGCCGCGCAGTGCGCCCACTCGAATCTCTTCTACGCACAGCATGGCATTGGTCTGCTAACGCAGGATCGACGCCATCGACGTCGCACCAGAGGCGGCGCCACCCATGGAAGCGCGGATGTGGAAAGCACCTACACCGGAGTAGGCATCGTTGCCCCGCTTGGTTTCTTTGCTCGTCAGTCAACTCAGCGCATGCAGGTGTGCCTCTCGGTGCCGCTGCCCTTCTCCGTCGCGGCATCATCCACAAGCGCCGCAGGACGTGCGGTGCCGCAGCAGCGCTTCTTCGCCCCTGTCGTGAGCACCACGCTGGATGTCCGCCCCATTCAACTACTCTACATGGGCCGATTCAGCGCCATCCCGTCCTCGTCTGCAGCAACCACCACGGTGAGTGGCACGGTGATTCGACTCGCAGAAGGCATGCGAGACGTAGTGATGCCCCTCACCGGCTACGGTATTCGCCCTGACATGACGATGTTTCTCTCTTCTCAAGCATGCCACGGCGTGCAGACCACGTCCGCGGATGCCACCGGCATCGTGATGTCGCAGAGCCTGCTGAACATGACGATTGTGTCGCTCTACGACCTTCCCAGCTCCTACTGGAACACCTCTGCGGCGAGCCGCGAGGCCGACGATGAAATGGACGACAGCGGCCGTGCGCACCGTCCACGTTCCTTCGTGGTGCTGCGCCACGGAAACCTTTTGCGCAAGGCAGCCGCCCAGCGACTCTTCCGCCTGAACACGACGATCGACCCCGTTACCGGTATGGTGACAACGATGCGGATGCCACTACATGTATGCCTGTACGCCCCGGGCACGGCAACGCTGGTCTTCCCCACGGACTTCCAGCTGGTCGTGGACCCGCCGCGCCTGACCTCCATCCGCAACTTGCCAAGCGACGCTGCCCTGATCACGCGTGCGGCGGCGAGCATGTCGGTGGAGGAGCTGTCGAGCGTTACGCCAAATGACGCCATGGTTGTGTACGCCAGCAGCATGGACCTTGTCGTCGAAGGCTTCGGCCTCGACGACACAAATACGTGGCTCATACCGGCGCTCGACTGCAACAACGCGTCGAGCTTTCTCTGGCGTGCCCCCGTCACCCTCTCAGCTCTGCCCTCCAGCCACACCACCTCTGTTCGCATAGAGATGGATTCGGATAAGGCGAAGCGCCCGCTCTACGCGGACTCGTCTCGCTACGTGGACCCGCAGACGTCCTCCTCCAGTTGGTTCGCCACCTTGCAGCCGCAGGAAACCGTTCGCTTTGGCTCGGACACGTCGGTCCGCAGCGGACAGGTAATTCGCCGCTTCCAGTGGTGCGTGCGTATCGTCGAGGCCGACGAGACGACCGTGACCGCAGCCGCAGCAACAGTCTCAGGCTACGTCTCAACGCACCTCCCCTATCAGCTGATGATACCGACGGTGCAGGGCTTTGCTAATGAGCATCTCCACCGTGGCGCCCCGCCGCCCACCGCTCTAACGCTGCCTACTCAGCACCCTACCAAGGGTCGTTGGTTCTCGATGCAGCTTGTCGGTCCTCTCGTCGACGTCGTACACGCCATCGGCAGCCCGCTTTACATGTTCCTCGCCCCCGAAGATAACACCTGTCACGAGGTCAAGAACTCCTATCTGAACGAGGGCCTCCATATCTTTGGTAATGCCTCCTTCACCGCCGTGAACGGATCGGCGGTGTTGCTGCCGCGCTGGCTGGCGACTGCGGGCAACTATCGTTTGTGCGCCAGCGCCGTGTACCCCACGTTGGCGTCCGCCGACGAAGGCATCGAGGCGGCCCTTCAGTTCCTTAGGCTGGGCGGACTGCGAGTGCAGCTCATTCAAGCCGTCTACGGTGTCTTTGCGTTGAATCACACGACGACGGTTACAGTCCACCAGGGCCAGGAGTGGACGTTGCCCATCTCGGGGTCGATGCTAACAAACCGCAGCACAGTGCGCTTCAAGGCCTCCGCCGACCAGTGCGCGGATCCGATGGTGGCCACGAGGAAGGCCGGTGGTGGCATCTTGCCAGACATCCCGATCCAAAACACCTTCACCGGCTTTTCGCTCTTCGGCCAAGACGACGCGTCCAGCGAGTTGGATGACGACACAAGTGTTACCGTGAATAGGCATTATATTGTCCTCTCGCAGAGCCTGATTCGCGCACTGGACGCCCCGGCGTCGTACGTGCTGTGTCTGCAACCGCAGCATTCCCTCACCTGGCGCGCGGCCCCATCGATCACGTTGACGGTGCTGGAGCACGTGCGCCGCCCAACGCACTACAACTACTTCCCTGCCGACGGCAGCGAGGACGTGGTGGCGCTGACGGCGCTGGCCCCGACGAAGGTAGCGCTGGAGTGGAACACCGGCGAGGAAAACACGGTAAACATCGTGGGGGCGGCGGGGCAGCAAGCCTCGCTGGCGCTGTGGTGCCGGCCGGCGCCGAACACCTCCACCTCATCTCATCACAGCGCCATCGACGACAATGGAATCGTTGCCGCGGAGGGACTCGTGCCTTGCGGCGATCACCGTCGGCTGAAGTTTGTGAAGCCGCTTGACAGCGACGAGGATCCCTGCTTCGTCGATGCGGAAGCCGTATCGGACGATATTCTGCGCGGCCCTTACGTTCTCGACTTCGGCGTGCTGACGCTGCCGCATTCCTTGAGTATGCTGGACGGCGGCGGCGGCGGCGACGGCAGCAGCAGCAGCAGCATCAACGGCGAGGGCTACGCGCCGCCAATAACGCCCAACATGACGCAGCCGTGGATCATGTGTCTCGAAACCGGTCCGGAGCGGTGGCGTGAGCCGGCCCACCCGATGCTCCAGCTGCAGTACACTCGTGCCATCCCCACCGGTTTCCGCCTCAGTGCTGACGACGCGAGCAACACCACTGCGCCCTTCCCTGCCCACAGGCCGGATGTGGAAGCCATGACGACCGCGGAGGTGGATAGCGTGACCGGCATGCCGATCGGTGGGAACACCACCCTTCTCTTGCACGCCCAGGACAGTAGTCAGGTGGTCTACCTCAACGGCTACGGCATCGAGCGTGGGCACAAGTTGCGCTTCGGCAGCTTCTGCGAAGAGGAGATGCTTCCACCCCACACAATCGCGAGCAGCGGCAGCAGTACCACGGCCAGTGCTGGCAGCAGCAGCAGCAGCAGCACCGCCCATGGCAATGGTACGGCGACATCACAGATCGACGACTATCTCGCGCAAGTTTCGGAGCGGCAAGAGCTGGCCAACCCGCGCCTCTACACGGAGCCATTGAGAATTGAAGACGGCAACGGTGTCTTCTTGCTCCCCAGCACCCACATCCTCGAGTCGGAAGACGCACGCAGCGGCCGCGGCGACATTCCGATGTGTATCTCCACCGATGATGGCCACACCTACCGGCGGACGTCGCTGACCCTCCGCGTGCTGCCTTCACGTTTGCAGACAGACACAGAGACGCAGTACCGCAACTTGTTGGAGCGCATTCTGGCCAACACCCTCCTCGTCCCGCAGCTCAGTCGTGGCAGCGTGGACTTGTCAGAGCTGGTAAGGCTGACAAAGGGAACGCCGGTCACGGCATCTGACTGGAACGTCTCCGCACCCTCTTCTGACGGTCGCGACGAGGACCGCAGCACCGTCCCCGCACCGTCCCCGGCTGTCTACGTGCGCGTTGGTACGCAGGTGCTTCTCTCTGCCTCTTGCAGCGTCAACACGCACGGCCTGCCGCTGCTGACGGTGAACGTCCCAAACGTTATCACCTTGACGAAGCAACACACCGCAGTGGCTACCTCCGAGCGACTCCGCATGTGCTTCCGCGGTGCCGATGCAGCCGCGTCGGCTGCAGACGGTCAGCCGTCATACGCAAACAGCACGGAGAACGAGATGGGCGCTGTTACCCCGGCGTTCCTGTGGGACGGTCTGTACTACCGTGTGTTGGGGGTGCGGGTGGAGCAGGTCTCCCTGCATGCCTGGGCACCGACAGACGCGATGAAGTCCGACAACATCAACCATGTGGTGCTGCGCCGTGGTGCGGAAGAGGGCCTACTGCTGCCGGTGTTGATGGAGCCGACTAGCGCGTTCTCTTCCTCTTCGCCTTCGGCAAATCTGAGTCCGGAAGATGAACTGCTGCAGCTCATTCAGCAGAGTCCGTCGATCATGTCGGTGCTGTCGCTGACGCGCCTGTACGTCGGTCGCCCGTGCTTCCGCTCGGCCAGCGAGCCGACGCCGGCCACCGCCGTCTCGCCGTACGTCACGTCGTACGCAGGCATGCAGTTGAACTTCTCGGCCGACGCCGTGGCCGTGTCGTCGCTCTTGACGGAGCAACTCGACTCTCACGCTGCCACGGCAGCAACTGCCGCCAGTCTGAACAAAACGCTGGTCGCTGCTCTGCCTAGTGGAGATGGTCTGCAGGTGCCGCAGTTCCCACTGGAGGCGCGCGGCTCCGTCTGCCTCTCCGTGGACGGCGGACGGCATTATCTGGCTGTAGGCATTGCGCAGTTCACAGAAGACTGGGCGCCAACGCTGCGTGTGACGCTTGATACCGAGGACGATGAAAACAACGAGGACGTGAAGGAGGTTGACGACACAGAGAACGGCGACGTTAGCAGGACGCCGACACATGGCACAACCACCGCGATGCGGGTGTACGCACAGAGCAGCACAACGCGTCGCCTCATGGACACCCGTTTTGCCGATCCACGGCTGCTGACAAACGAGAGTGGCAGCATCCTACAGGTGCTGGCAGACCTGAGTCAGCTGACGACAACGATGCTGTGGAGCGGCTTCATCGGCGAAGACGGCTTCGCGATGGACGGACTTCTATACCTACCAGCGACCCCGAAGACGGCGCAGGAGGGCACACAGCAACCGCAGCCGCTGCGCTTCTCGCTTGACAACCGCCTGCAGAATATGCCGACAAATCTGTCCATGACGGTGGTGCCGTGGTCGCTGACGTGTTACGCCTCCTCATCGCAGCAAGACGTGTTTGTTCGTCAGCAGGACATCGGCCTGCACGCGAGCACGGCCGCGGGCGTGTGCAGTGCGGGCATGCGCGATGGTGCGCGCGTGCGTGTGGTGCCGCTGAGCGCTGCCGCGTGTGACGACCCGGCCGCGGTGGATGCGTCGTACGTGATGGACTTGCTCACGGTGCAGCCGGGGTCGTGGGGCGCCGACACCACCCTGCCCAGCGGCAGCGCGTTGTCGGCCTCCCCCTTCCGCGCAATGCAGCTCCCGATGAGCCTCGGCTACGTGCCGGAAGGGGCGTATGCACTGTGCCTGCGCCAAGACCTGCCCTTCGTCTCCACGTGGCAGCCCACGGACGAGGCGGCGAACGATACGGCCAGCGTCAACAGAGCCCTGTACACCGCTGTGTATGCGCCTACACCGCTGCGGCTACACGTTTCGCATAGCTGGACTATCCTATCCATTAGCGGCGCCACGATTAGCGAAGGCGCACACACGAGTGCGACGGCAGCGAGCAGTGTGGTGGCGCTCGCGCAGAGCAGCAACGCCGTACTCACTGTGACAGGGACAGCCATTGACGTGCGTGGCGTCCCCCTGCTGCTTGCGCTGGCTCCGAATAGTGCGCAGCAGGTGCTGCGGCGCCGCTCTTCTTCCACGAACCGCAACAGCAGCGACTCAGCGAGTATGACGTGGACGTGGTCGAACGGCTGCTCTGGTGTGCCGGAGTCGTGGGACCCCGTCACAGGCGCCTCGCAGCTCCTACACGACTACGCAACGAGCACCGGTAAGTTGCTGTCCGCTCCGTGGTACAACGCGCAAAGCGGGCTATGGAAGGTGGATGCAGCCTACCTGCAGGAGGTGGAGTGGCAGAGCCGTTCTTCGAACAGCAGCAGCGTCGGCGCCCTGGTGTCCTACACGGTGTGTTACAGCATTGATGGAGGACTGAGCTTCCACCCAGCCGGTCTCTCCTCAGAAGCAGCAGTGGCCAGCAGCGACCACCACCACCACCACGTGGGCACTGCGTCGTCCCCGGCCTCCTTTAAAGCCATCGTCATGCCACCCACCATCACGTCTCTCTCGGCAAGCCGTGCCGTCGCACCGGGTGTAGACACGACACCTGATCAGCTCCGTTGGACCGCCTCAGCCGCCACCGCGACGTCGGTGCGCGTGCAGATGCTCTCCACAAGCAGTGCAGCGGACACGCAGCTTGCCGCCGCCATACCGCGAGTCACTCCATTCAGCCGTGTAGACGGAGCAAACGCTTCCGCCTACGCAACGCGGCCCCATCGCTACGACTACGCCTGGACGGGTGCATTTGTAGGGAACGGCATGGGGACGGCGAGTGGGCGTGCCTTGCCGACGTCCGCATCGCCCTCCACTTCGGACATCCCGACCGTGGCGGCAGCGGTGGCGCTGGTGCGGACGAGCCTGCACGGCGCACGCTGTGACGGCATCGACGCAATGCCAGAACCTTTCGCAGTCTTCAACGCGTCCAACGCGAAGAGTGTGGGCAACTGGAGCAGCGCCACCAGAGCCTCTCCGCTGGCGGCGCCGATCTTTGTCGTGAACCTCCAGCACGGGGGCGTGTGGTCGTCTGCGGATACGGCTGCGGTGGAAACGTGGCGCAGTGCGCCGCCAAGCAGCGCGCGCTTGGCAGCCTTTGATGAGATGAACGCTGTCCTCGCCCATGGGGACTGGGTGCGCAACACTGCGGAGATGTGGGCACAGAGCGAGGTGGGTGTGCCGCCGATCAACGGCGCGCTTCTGATGGGTCGTGCTGCTACGGAGGCGATTGCGGCGGCCCGCAGCAATGGCGAATCGATACTGGTCTGCCTTAGCACGGATGGTACGCATTTCTACAGCGCCGATGTCGCGCGTGCCGCTTTTGCTGGTGGTGATGAACCGCAGCAGTCCGTGGCGGTGTCTGCCGCAGCTGCCAGCAGCACCGCGGCAGTGGGGCTCAGTCCGTGGCCGCTGTACCTCCGTGCGTCTCCGCCAGAGTCAATGGTTACGGCGAATGCCACCGCTACCACCACCCCGGCACTGCTCTGGATGCGTGAGATGGCGATGGTCATGGAGTTGCTAGCCCGTCCTGTCAACGCAAACAGCACCCCATCGGCAGTGTCACCTTCGTTTACGACGGGCGCGGCGTCTCTCACACGCTTTCAGGTCGCCCTGGCGGCGCAGCTCGGCGTGGATGCGTCAGTGATCGTCGTCCAGCTGGCACGTTCAGGCGTCGTCACGCTGCCGCTGAGCATGACGTCCAGCACGACCGCTCTTCGTGATACGCCATCCTCTTCCCCCGTCTCCGACTCCTCTTCGCCTGCTGTGGATGAAGAACTTCGCTTTGCTATTCAGTCTGTCCAGGCGCGCCAACATGCACGAGTCCATGCCGCGGAGGAAGGAGCTGCTACCACAGCAGCAGCAGCGGATGCTCCTCAAAGCTCACCGCAGCTTCCCACCTACGCGTTGGTCGTCTCCATCATCGCCGATGCCATAGCGTACGACGCCCCTTCGAACACCTCCACCCTGACGCCATCGCCGGACCTGCTCTACCGCACGGTAGAGTTGCTGTGTAGCAACGCCACCGGGCCAGCGCTGCTCGCCACCCTCGTCCCCAGCGCAGAAAGGCCGGCCATCGCCCTCAGCTCGCTAACAATAAACTTCACCCTGAGCAACGGTGTCGACCTGCACACGGCAGCCGCTGTCATGCCCGCCGCGCTCCCCACGTCCCCTGCGCAGGAGGTGGCATGGCGCCATCGCTTCATGTCGATTCCCTACACCACCGTGCTGCCCGAGCCGGTGCCCGATGCCGACGACAACGACACCACGGCGAAGGTGTCGTGGTGGGTCATCCCCATCCTACTGATCTTGCCGGCAGGCATGATCTACGGCACCTACCACGTGTATAGGAAGTACTTGAAGAAGCCACCAGATGCAGCTGCGCAGGTCACCGTGGAGGACGCTTCGTAGTTTCTGTTTGCCGCTGGTAGTTGTTACCGTCCTTAATGCAGCTGTGCATGAAATATGAGTTCCTGTAAGTTCTTGATTGTGGTTGCGACGCCATCCGTGTGTAGGTGTGTCTGGTTGCTGCAGCAGCCTCCATGTCCCTTGCCATCGTGGCTGTGGTGGCGCTCACGCTGTCCTTCTCACCTATTTCAATTCAGTGCTCCCTGAAGTCAAAACTCGATTCGTTTCAGGCTTGTGCGAGTGATGTTGCTGCTGGCTCTTTTCACTTATTTCTTTATTTATTTCTTATTCTAGAATTGTTGTTTTGATGGTGGTGGTGGTGGTGGTGGTGGTGGTGGTGGTGGTTGTCGCGCTCCTGGCATGCCGTCGGATGCACCTCCTCTGTGACCTCTTGGGCCGTTGCTGCTGCAGTGCTGCCAGCAGATCGGTCGGATCATCTTTCTCTTGTTTCTTTGCTTTGTTTACGTGTTATCCTCTGCACTTGAAGTTGTGTCAGCCCTGTTGTTGTTGTTGCTGCTGCTGCTGCTGCTGTGGTGGTGGTGGCGGTGGCTGCGTTTGTTGTTATCGTTGTTGATGTCCATCACAGATGCGGGGAGTCTTTGCGCGCTACTTTGGTTGTTGTTTTTGTTACTTGTTCTTGTTCTCTACAAAATTACGGAGCAGAGCGTAGGGAGCGGCTTTTCTCGTTGCGTGTTTGCCGCCTACAGTCGGCATTCATCGGCGTCTCTTCACCCCCTCTGCCCGAGATGTGTTCTGAAGGCCATCGGTCTATATCTCTCTATGCATCCATACGTGTCTGTGCCGGTGTGTGGACTTCAGAAACGCTTCCTTTGAGGCGGGGCCTCTCTCTAAAAGAAAGCTCTTTGCTGCTCCTCGCCGGTGCTCACCGCAAGTACCAACGCGCACCGATTCCACCTTCAGACCATGCGCGCTAACAGCAAGATGCTGATGCCCCTGCCTCTTCACACACACTCACCTCCCTCTCTCCCTCGCCCCTCTGCCCTCCTTCAGGTCCAACATCTCATTGTTGCTAACACCGTCGTCGCTCCCTTCCACACACGACCCTTGTCCTCACATACTCCGGTATACGGGCAGCCCCACAAATCCTTTTATTATTAGTTTATTTTGCTTTCATTTCTTGGGTGTCAAGGTAACGTTTACGACGCTGCTCTGAGCTTCCTCGTTCTTGCTGCGCACGCCCGAAGTCTCTCTGTCCGTTGATCTCTCTGTATCTCTATAGACCCCCGGTTTCCGTCGGTGCCCATACAGCGGTGAAGCCCTCACGACCACGCCTGCCCTTCGCGCTGCAGCTGTTGTCTAGCCGTCGAAGCTTCTCCGCCCTTATTTCTTTGCGTGCTTTTGAGGGGCACCCCTTCCCAGTGGGCACCGTATTCTTCTGGCCCCAGGCTCCCTCCACCCCGATCGTTGGAGGCTGCTGGCCCGTTTGCGTCACCCCCCACCCCACCCCCACACGCTGCCGTCACCGCCCGCGATCATGTCTGAAACACGCAAGCGCACGGAGTCACTGTCGAAGGTGTACTCCAAGAAGCCGATTAGTGAGGGCTACAACCTGTGGGACCGCGACTACCTGCTGGCCGCCATGCGGGTCTTCACCTTCAAGGCCGAAGGCGCGCCGCCCTTTGTCCTCGCCGTCTACCTCGATGCCCTCGCGGAGATCACGCTGCAGATGCAAGATCTAGAGGACGCCGCGGAGCAGTTCGCGATTGCCGCGGGCAAGTACCAGCTCATCGATCAGAAGGTGCTCGCCGATCTCATGCGGTTCCGCGTGACGGAGGTGTCCAGCAGTGCGGACATCGCGCTGGAGCAGGTGAAGGCCTACTTGGAGGCGCAGGACCCGCAACGCAACGGCGGCGGCGACAGCGCGAATGCGTCGACGAGGTCAGCCTTTGCCCGCGTGCATTCGTATCTCGCTGACCTGCTGCTTCGGTCGGTGGAGGACGACTCCCCTGTTGGTCCGGGTGCTGCGCCACGGGCGACCGACGCGCTGGTCCAGGCGCGTGCGGAGGCGGAGCTGGCGGTGCGTCTCGGCTGGGACCGCGATCACTGCGGCTACGTCGTGTTGGGCGATGTCTACGTGGCCATCGGCGACTACGTGAAGGCGAAGGAGGCGTACGGCAAATCACTTGAGAAGTGCCCGCACTACGCGAAGGCTATTGAGCGTCAGATCGGCGTGCTGCAGCAGCTCGCCCGCGCCGCAGAGGAACGCAATGACGAGGCGGGTCACACCGCCGCCAACAACGAGCTGCTGGAGCTGCTGAACCGTAGCATCGAGGTCCACCCACTCGCGAACACCTTCCGTGAGAAGGCCTTCTTGTTGAGCGAGATGCAGGGAGATGAGGCCGCCCTGGAATTCGTGGCGAAGTCGCTCGAGCACCCACCACAAGAAGAAATTGATGTGATCGGCAGCTCCGCGAAGGAGACGATGACGACACTGCTGAAAGCGAAGGCGGCAATCCTCGCGGACGGCGATCAGCTCGATGCAGCGCTAGAAGCGGCGAGCAAGGCGCTGGAGGTGAGCCCGAATGACGAGGAGGCGCAGTCTATCGTGCGCGACATCCACGAATCTATGGCAGCATGACTCCATGAGCAAAAGACGGCAAAGAGAGTGCGAGGTGAGCAATGGGAAATGGCAGCGAAGCGAATGAAAGGCGATAGATGGCAGATGTGACGTCGGTGAGGGGGCACCGTCGCATCCGAGGCGCCGCTGCGCGTTGGCCAAGAGCGTCACATTCTCGATCGCGAGCTCCCCCGCTCTTTGTGCGTCGTTATCACGTTAGACGCCGGATGTGCCCGCGTTCAAAAGAACGGCTCCGCGCTCCGCTGTTCTCAGCGGGGGGAGGGGAGGGAAGGGGTGGATGGAGCACGGTTAGTGTTATGTTTCTTCTTCTTGTAGCACATCCTTCTCGTTTGTGGAGGAACTCGAAACTGGCAAAGCAGGAGACAGGGAGAGAGAGAGGCGGGAGGCGGGAGGCGGG
>LJSK01000282.1:22887-33383 GCA_001299535.1 Leptomonas seymouri
CCCCCCACCAACAGAGCATGATAATCCACTTGACAGATTTGCTTTGATCTGCTTCCTATTACAATTTCTATTTAACTTGGTTTATAGCTGCTGTTGCGCTCTACTTCCCTTCTCCTCTTCTTTGATCCGTGCCAACAAAACTTTTGCGGGGCCCCCACTCCGCTCCGCTTTTCCTGCTTGAAGCTGCCGCTGTTGTTCATAGGCGGGGAAGTAGAGGCACTACGCCACCTACGTGCCTTGCCTCGTCTCTGTCCACCCTCGCCACCAGCATCACCATCCCCCCTCTTCGTCACGCAGGCGTCGTTGCTTCCGCCGACTTCCTTCGTGGCCCGCCACCTATTCCCTTTCTTGCTGTTTGGTGCTCGTGTATTAACGGCCCACTGAAGCGAGAACGCATCGATTGAATGCAGTGAAGCGCGGGGATCATCAGAGGCAAGGGACCCTGCATTTGGGCTGCAGAAACGCTTTGCACTTATATTTATAGATATAGATATAGATGAGTGTGTGTGCATATCCGTTTCTCTCACCTCTTCAGTTGTCAAACACACGTTTGTCGTTGGCGGTTGCTGCGGCACGTGATGTGGTAGCCGAGCGGGAAGAGCCTCCTTTAGCAGCTAACGTAAGATGGGGGGTATCGCAGTAGTTCAGAAACTGGATTTACATCTCCGTGCCTCAATGCGCCTACGTTATCTTTCCTTTTCCCTTCCCCCCTCTATCATCCTCTGCCTCTCTCACGCACACCGAACTGCGCCATCAACATGTTGGCGGTTGCTGCTGTTTCGGAAGTCGTACCTTCGTTGTACCGCACATGTATATAAGCTTATTTCCGCACCTCTCTGTTGGCCGCGAGACTCGCTGGAACTACCACTATTAATATTACTATTGTGCTTCTTTCTCCTTATTTACGCTCCGCAGGTGAGGCGCGTTCGCGAGTGTGTGTGCGTGTGTGTGGGCAGATTTTTTTTTTTTTGGCGCTCTTTGCTGTCCCGCGTGTCACAGCCATTGCGCCCTTTGCCTTTTCAGCGTAGCTGCCGCCACACAGCCGTTCTGCTCTCAAGCGCGGGCTCGGCTGCGATGTGGCTCACGCAGCCCACATCTGATTGCAACTAGATCAATTCAGCGTACGAGACCTTTTTGTTTGCTTGTTTGTTTGTTTTTAATCTCACTGGAATGCGCCACACACAACGGCGAGCAGCCTCCGGCTCACTGTCTTCTAGCCCCATCATAGGCAGCTCCCCCTGCCTCAGCTCCCCCTGTGCTCCTCACGCATCGCCACCATCGCGGTCATACGCGCGCAGCAACCGGTGTACAAGGAGGAGGGCCCCAAACACATACAACCGCTTGTCAGGCGGCACTCATAGCAGCAACGATGCTGGTACATCCACCGCAGCAACGGCAGCTGCTTCTGGCTCTCTAGGAAGTCCATCAAGCATGCGCTGTGTGCGTCGTGGACGACGGGCTACAAGAAACGATGAAGGGAGAGAGCAGGAAGAGAGCGTAGTGGCGGCTCCACCGCCGGCAGCGGAAGTGAGCGAGGTGCCAGCAGTAGTCGTGGCAGTCGAAGTTGGTAACGAAGTGCACCATTCAGAGCCAGCGATACAGCGAACGAACCACAACAGAGCCGATGGGGCGGGGAACAGCAGCAACAACCGAAACAAGAGTAGCCGGGGAAGCACCACACGAAGCGACCCAACGCCCGGCGGCGGCGGAGCGGCAGCGCCGGATAGCGGCCGGCCCACAAAGCACAGCGCGTCTTCACAAGCTTGGCCGTCACCCCAGCGCAACAGCGCCGGAGGAAAGAAAACTGAGGAGCCCCCCCTCACCCCCTCGCTCAGCATGGGGCCATGCGAAGCAAGGGGGAGGGGTGTTGCGGAGATGGCGGGTCAGACGTCTGCATCCACAGCACACAAGGAAGCTCTGCAGCAGCCCTCGCAAACCACGGCAGCACCTGCAGCTGCAACGGCAACGAACGCCCGCAACGGAGCTGCGGAGTCGGCAGAGCCCCGCAAAAGCCGGTCAGAGGATAAGCGTCGTGTCGTTAAAGCAACGAAGCACAAAAATAAGAACATGAAGGGCGTTACCGCCTCCATTCCAGCAACACACCTCCGCAAGAGCGAGGGTGTGTTGGCCACGGTCGCGAGGCTACCACTGCCATCCCCACAGCAGCAGCAGGCCGGAAGAACTTCAGACTCGGCCGTGTCAGCGACGGAGCCGCGGCCATCATCCACGCGGCAACCATTTTCTGGCAGTAGTAGCGAAAACGCCACGCACGAGATCCCGAGGGTCGCTGGTGGATTTCCCACGCAGCAGCAGAGCCCCACGGTCGCGCCAACTGGGTCGTCAGAGCAATCTCTGAGCAACGGCGGCACGCTGACACGCGGGTTGTGTGTTCCCGCCACACTGTTAGAGCACCACGCGCGGCTGCGGCCCGCTGATGTGAAAGGCCCCGCACTGGTGCCAGAGCAGCAGCGGACAGCGACCGCGGAAGCTCTTCGCGTCACGGCGGCACGCCTACCGGATCGGTGTGTGGTGAAGGTGGTGAGCGCCCTCGCTAGTGCGGAGGGTGGGGAAGCACAAAGCGGTGGTAAGGAGACCTGGAGGGACGCCTACGCGATAAAGCAGGTAGGCGCAGCAAAGGCCATGTCGCTGCGAATGGGGGCTACCACCACCACTGCTGCGGCCCCATCACTCCCGTCGCGGATGTCCGAAGAAGATAAAATGCTGAGCCGTCGCGGTCTGCGCTTCGAGGCTGCGCCGTGGAGTCCAGTCGGGTGCGCTACCTTGTTCGTGGGGGAAGAGGAGGCTGCAGCCACGCCCGCCGCTTCGATGCCCTACTATCCGCTGTCCTCTGCTCATCTGAGAGCCACTGTCCGCGCCAACGCCGCACTGCACCCTGCAGAGTGCCTCCCTTTCTTTGCGGCGCCGTCCCGCTCAACTGGTGTAGACACCAGCAGCCTTACATTTGCGGCTGTGCCCGCCGTGAAGATCACCTCCACCCTCACGAAAGGCGTCGGTGAAGAGAGCACAGAAGCCTTGGTCCTCTCGTCATCCCCATCATCGCCGTCACTGCCTGCACGTAGCGGCGCCACACGCGGTCCGGTGTCGCCCACATCGAGTGTAGCCACCGGCACGGCGGCTAGCGACAGCACAGGGAACGGAGCTGTGAGATCGTTAAGCCCTTCCCCATTAAATAATGCTGCAAACGGTGCTGCGGGGGGTGGAAAAGACGGTGGTGGTGGTGGTGGGAGCACAGGAACAGCCGCCGGGAGCCCGCAGTCTCTCGTGGAGCGCCTCATCTCGCCCGTCGCGCCTTCGTACGTTCGCAGTCAAGGTGATTCCTCGCCGCTGGGAGGAAGCATGGGCAGCCCCAGCAACGTGGCGCACACAAGTGTCAGCCACGTTCATACCATGGGTGCCTCATCACCAGGATCAGCAGCAGCTTGGGGCAGCCACTCCCTCCCTCCATCTCTCGTCATGCGTGAAGATGATGGGGAGAGCACCAGTGGAACCCCTTTGATGATGTCACCCGCTCTCAATCCAGCTACGGTCGCGGCGAGAACTGTGAGGGCGACAGCCGAAACAGCAGCAGAGGATCGACCAGCCACTGCGCCAGCCATCCGGCGCTCCGCGATGACAGTGACGAACACAGCCACTGGTGCTCGCGTGTCGCCATCTACCCTTAACACGCCATCTGGCTCGCCGATAGCCTTGCGGGCTGCCGTGGACGGCATGTGTGTTCGTCTTCACTTGAACAGCAACGCAGCAGCAGCTGCTGTCATCGGCGGAAGTGCCGCAGCGGTGTCGACGCCCACATGGACCAGCAGCGGCCTCACCCACCCCGCTGCCATCCGCTCCGCCGGTTCTGCGGACTCCAGCACCTGTGAGTTCCCTGCTATGCCTTTCCCCGTTGCCTCCACTCACCACCATCCCTCCCCCCATCAGCGGCAATGTCGCTCCTCCCCCCAGCTACCGCAAAACGGCTACCCTTCGCTCAGCAGCCTGGGCAACGATGTTGGCGACCACAATCTCGCAGAACTGAGTAGCAGCGGCGGCGGAATGGGCGTGAATGTCGCGGCTTCTGCGGTGTCCCCGACAGGAATGGCCGGCGCGTCGCACAGCGGCGGGTCGAGCCACCTGAGCAGCCCGCAGCTCAGCCTGCAGAACCCCTCCCTGCTGCTACTGGGCAACCTGCAGTTCCCTCACTGCATGCCGAACAGCAGCCTCGTGAGCGGCGGCGGCGGCGGCCACACCGCGACGACTGGAAACGCCTCCTCGCCTCTTCTTTTCCAGACGCAGAACTCCAGCGGCAGCCCGCCCCGGCAACGGGAAAGCGACGCGGATCGCGTGCGGCATAACCGTGTTGCCGTATCGGATGTGGCCGCCAAAAGCGAGACAACGCTTGTAGACACCCTCTTCGCCGATGCAGAGGCCGATGTGATTGAAGATGACGATAGTGAGATGGACATCGACGATGGCATGAGCAGCGGTGGTGGTGGTGTTACAGCAGCGCCAGGCGACTGCTGGCCGGCCTATCCCATCGGCACCTCCCCACACGCGAGCCTACACTCCCCCGACGCCTACGCGCACGCCTACGCCAAGCAGAAACGGCAGCAACACGGGTATTTGTCGTTGTCATCGCCGACGGCAAGTCGGGGGGGCACCACCTACGGTGGCGGCTATTGGAATCAGTCGGGGAGTGGCAGCAACGCCACCGCCGGGCAGCCGCGTCGACACTCCGGTAGTGGCAGCGGCAGGGGTAACGGCGCGGCTCGCGCCCACTTCTCACCCGAGGGCTGTACGCATCGGGCCGTGTCGGTGAGCTGCGCGAGCGTGGCATCGTCGACGATGTCGTTGCTCGATCCGAAGCAGCTGCCTGCCGACCCCGGCCCCGCCGCTTACGACGGCGCCGAAGACGAGGAAGAGTGGGAAGTGAACAGCAGTGCGTACGCGGACAGTCTGGACGAAGCGCAGATCCAGTGGATTGAAGAGCAGCTCAGGGCAACGGAAAACCCAGAGGGCTTTTTTTAAAAGCAAATAGGGGAAAGTATATATTGGGAGGAATGAAGCAGACGGTGAAATAAAAAGTCAAGTAGCTGTATGCTTTGTGAATGCTGCGCTGTGTCGCTGATCGGCCGTCGATGAGGCGGCACATCGAAGGAGCCTTGTTTCGGATCGCGCTCATGCCCGCATCTGCGTGTGCGCCGGCATGTTGAGTGAGTATGCCGCTGCTTTGAGTTGTGGGTCTGTTGTCGTGTCCGCTGCTATTTTCCCTTGCGTTTGGTTCGTGCTTTTTTTTTCTTCTTCATTTCAGTTGTTTTGATTTAGTTTATATGTATATCTATATAGATATACATTGATATACATATATATTGATTTATTGATTGCACTTGGCTGCAACTGCAGCAAACGTTGTTGCCGTTCCCCTTCTTTTTTGTTGTTGTTGTTGTTGTTGTCCGCCATTGCCACTTTCATGCCAACATACAGAAGATCGGTTGTGTTGAAGTATCGAAGCTCATGCGTGCAGCATACAACGCCAAACTGTTGCTGTTGTTGTTGTAATGGTGCATAGGCACACACACACGCACACGCACATCCGCCTTTCGATGATGCCATGTTAGCCGCTTCACCCTCCGCCGACTTCCTCACACTCTCTTCTCGTATCTTCGCACCATACCTTTTCTTCTGCAGATTCAGCAATATTTTTTATTATTATTTCTTGTTGAATATTAAACGTATTATTATTATTATTATTTTCTGTTGTTGCAGGTACACGAAGAGGTGCATACGCTATCCTGTAGTGGCGAATGCTCATTGCTCACGGATTTGTCTAGTGCCCACATCACTCTCCTCCCCCGCCGCCACCCTGTAAGCTGTGTATTTGGACTCGGACGACGACATCCATTCAAGAGCTGAAGAAAGTATACAGCTGTCGCGTAGAAGAAAAAATAAAAATAAAAAGTCAAGTGGAGACACACGCGCAAGCCAATCCATTTTCGTTTCAGTCCACCTTCACAAGAAACACATCTTTGTTATCATTCTCAACGATCCACCACTTGTCGCCATGTTCCGCCTCTTGCTAGTGGTGCTCTGTCTTGTCATCGCGCACCCCGTTCATGGAGCTATTTTTACAGCCCCCTTACCTTCCAACAATGCGCCAGCCGCGTACGGTGCTCATGGGAACTCCAATCCAGTTGAGGGTCTCTTCCAAGCCTGTCTAAACTCCCAAGACATCCCACCCGAAGCGACGGATCGGGCGGCCTTGACCATCCGCACCCCGGCCATGTCAGTGCTGGTGATGGACACACTGGGCCAAGGGGGCTATTACATCGCGGGCTTCTACGACAAGGCGACCAACGGGTGGTTCTGGGCCGACGGTGCATCCGGCGCACGAACACTATTTGGTCATGGTCCGCATTGCGAGCCGGTGGGCGAACTGCTTGCCTTGGATTGGGCCCAGGGCTTCCCGCAGACAGAGAAAGGCACCAATGCTATTGGTGACCGGATCTTCATGGTGTACGACGGGTCAGCGAAGGGTTGGATCAACGTGGATGGGAAGCAAGCCTACGACGGCGTACTTTGCGAGGGAAAGGACTTGTACGTCAAAAAATCTTTACCGTGGTGGGGCATCCTACTCATTGTCCTGGCCTGCATTGCAGCCGTCGTGTTGATCGGCATTATCGCTCTGCGCTGCCGCCGCAAGAAGCGGCCGGAGCCCACGGACGACGATTACTCCGACGAAGAGGACAACGAATCCAAGTCCTTCCAAGCGCGGCCCACAGGGGCAGCGACCATGCGCCAGCGCAACAACGTCGCCCCCCGCGCGGGCTCTCAAAGGGGTTCCCACAGCGCTGCTAGAAGCTCAGCTTCGGGTAGCCACTCTTACAGCGATGAAGAGTCTCCTCTTAGCGAGGAAAACATGTAAATTCGTTCGATGTCAGGCGCAATGCACAAAGACGAAGCATGCCTTTTCAGGCATCTAGGCAAAAGCCGGCCATTCCGTTAGCCGTGTGTCTATCTCATGTTATTACTAAGCACCTTTGCAAATTTTCTTTTTTCTTTTTGTCTTTTCGTTCTCCCTCCCCCTCTCCCCCTCTCTCCCCCTCTCCCCTACTGTAGATTCTTAGCGCGCACTGCAGTCTATCAGTATATATATATAGGGATATATAGTTGAGCAGTTTGTATGATGGTTTTTCTTTTCTTTTCTTGTTTGTTAATGATCACTGTGTATATCTCTGTGCCCTCTCATCCGTTCCTATTATTGTTGTTATTATGATTATTTTCTGTACTTCGTTCAGGGAGAGGGGAGGGGAGGGGGACGCTGCTTTTTCTTGTTTTCAGCGCATGTGTTGGCACCTATCTTTATTTCTTCATCCCATCTTGTTGATCTGCTGGATTCATCCCTCCCTCCTCTTCAGGCGAGAGAAAAAAATACGTGTAGAACGGAGGGGTTTGCTGCAATCGGAAGAGGGAGTATATGTACCTATTTATCAAGTTGGAAGAAAGGAGGATCTGCACCCGCCGAATCTGAGCGAAAACTTTGTTTTTGTTTTGATTGTTTGTTTGTTTTTTTTGTTTGTTTCCAGAGCAACGCACATTGCAATGGCCAGTGTTGGCAGTGCCGTTGCCCATTTCATTCATCTTATCCCGCCAGCCCCACCGCCCCTGTCCAGTTCCGGTGGTCGCTTTTTCTTTTTTTCTTTTTTTCTTTTTTCCTCTTCATGTTTCGTTTGACTGTGCTGTTTTACATGTATTTTTTTATTTATTGATTGATTATGATTGTTCTACTGCTACATGATGCTTATATGTCGCCCCTGTCTGAGACGCAACTCTCCTTTATTATTATTATTATTAAAGGTTTTTGGGGGGACCAACGCACTGGAATGTGAACGAAGATGATTTTGCTTTTTTGTTTGTTTTCGGCAACAAGGGTAAGGCAGATGGAATCGAGCCGTACTGACTGTTAAAGAAAAAAGAAGGGTGCCCCTTCGTTTGTTTACCTGTTGTTGGGACCTGTTTCAGTGCACATTGTATCCGCTGCGGTGACTTCGGGGGAGCTTTTTTTCTTAACCGTGAAAGGCAGGCGAAAGCAGCTCTGATTGTCTGCTTGTTGCGGGATGCGAGTGTTGTGGCTCTCTCCGCCTTTCGTGGTTTTCACGGCAAAAATGAAGCTGGGGGGAGGTCGCGTATGTGCGCACGCCATCTCTATTCAGTACTTTTTTATTATTATTGTTACTTGTGTGTATGCGTGTTTGCCTCTCCCACTCCCCCTTCCTCTCTCCCCTATTGTTTCTTTACTTTACATTCGTTTATTACTATTTTTTTCTGTTTCTCCAACATGTGTCGATGCTTTTAGTCTCCCTCTCATGATGATTATTTGGTATTATTAAAGGGTTTGTGTTGATTAGCAGTGGCGCGGTGTGTACGCAGCTGCTCACCTGTTGAGGTAGTTGTTTCGAAGGCGACATTATAGTCTCTTCTCAGCTTCCCCATTATGGCTAACTCCGTGTAAGTCGGCATGCTAGCCCGCTCTCATCATGCCTCGTTCGCTACTAGCAACCATAAAGAGGAAACGATGATCGTTTCAGGTATGCAAGCAACCCTCCCCCTCACCTTCCCCATCGAGTAATTGCCGTTGTCTTCTATGGCACGCAGCGTGACGAGGAATAGCTTAGACTTGCCACACATCAAAACGCGGTACCCCCACTGTGCGTGCCGTGCCTTCCTCTCCTCAAGTTTTCTTCACCAGCGAAGCCAGCCTCAGCCGTTCTTTTCCACGCGAACAAGACGGCACCCGGTGAACGAAGATCACAGCCGCACAGTAAAGGGGCGACTTGCAGCCAGTACGTCCACTAAAAGAAAAGGCGAAGGCCTCCACTCCCCCTTCTTTTTTTCTTTGATCACGCATGCCCATGAAGATAAGCTTCTCGCGCTGCACCCTCGCACATGTAG
The DNA here is from genome assembly GCA_001299535.1 of Leptomonas seymouri. NCBI lineage: Eukaryota > Euglenozoa > Kinetoplastea > Trypanosomatida > Trypanosomatidae > Leptomonas > Leptomonas seymouri. The sequence goes on from LJSK01000282.1 coordinate 31,837, forward strand.
CAGTTGCCGCGCTTCTTCTGCTGTGCGGCACCACACAGCCCACCTACGGGCTCCTCTACACCACCACGCTGACCTCCACACAGCTCCCCGGAGTCTACACTGGAAACAGCCCAGTCGGTGGCCTCTTTACGGCTTGCGAGAACGCTAATATCCCCCGCGCCCCCATTGGCCGCCGTACTGCACTCGTCGTACTGACCACCTCCATGACAGAGCTCCTTGCTAAGGCCGTTACCTCCGGCCAAGTCTACCTCGCCGGGTACTACAACGAGAGCACAGACGCGTGGTACTGGAGTGACAGCGACGATGCAACGGCCACTGTGGCATTTGCAAGGTGGCCGAACGCCACCCCAGTGAACAACATCATAGCTTCAAACTGGGCCGCTGGCTACCCAAGGACAGGCTCTGGTAGTGCTGTTGGGAACCTAAAGTTCGTAGCCTATGATGCATCCTTGGGCGGTTGGATCAACATTGACGGCACATCCGTGCTGAGCGGTGTTGCCTGTCATATCGTTGACAATATAAACGAAGACGACAAGAGCAGCAAGTTCCCGTGGTGGGCAATTGTAATCATCGTCCTGGGCGCCATCGTCATCGTGGTGGTCGTCGCGATCGCTGCGTGCTGCTGCCGCAAGAAGAAGAAGCCACAATACACGGACGAGGACGACGTGAGTTTCTTCTCGAGACGCGGGTCCAGCCGTCACAAGGCCTCTAGCACGAGCACCAGCAGGGATTCTCGGTCAGGTAGTGCGTCGTTCTCTTCGCGAGAAACGAGCAGCAGTGACGACTCGGAGTACACCGACACAAGCAGCGCTGCCTCGGACGCTACATCACGCGGTAGCTCTCCCTCACGCTAAGTCCCCCCCCCCCCTATCAGCGCTAGAAAGCGAGACGAAGAGAGGAAAAAAAGAGGAGGTGGGGGACCACTTCTACCGAGCACCGGAAAACGAGAGGCTGGCTGAAGAAGAAAAAATACAAGGGAAGAGTGAGGTGGGGGCGCATTCGACTACACCCCATCCCCACCCTCACCCCTGCCGTTATCTGCATCCTGCATCACCCCCAGCCCACCGCTATAAAGGATTTCACTGCATGCATACACATTTTGTTCTCTTCTTGCTCTTGCTTTCCTCACCCTTCTTTGTTATGTGAATACACCCTGTTGTTTTGTTTTTGTTTTTGTTTGTTTGTTTGGCTTGACTTCCGTGTGCAAGCTTTCTGTACCCCCACCTCCCACCACGGCTTTCTTTCGTTCCTTTCTCTTTTGCACCCCTCTTTTACTATTCTAGGGAGGAGACCGGGGAAACCTACGGTAACATCATCCAACACACTACGTCCCCTGCTCTATTACTCCACATCTCCATCTCCGTCCACCATCAACAGCTCACCTAGCACACACAAAACTCTACAACCAAGCAGGAGGAAAATTCTGCACTGCGAATGTCAGCAATCCATCCGTATAACAGACAATACACCACTTTCCCAGTTGTACATCCGCTGAGTATCCTCCCCTTCAACTTACGCGCCCCACCACGCGTTGCGGCTTACCCGGT
>LJSK01000283.1:0-15887 GCA_001299535.1 Leptomonas seymouri
GCTTGTTCTCATTGCTCATCACTCCCCAGCCCCCTCGCGCGCATATTTTATTGTTGGTGGGCGAGTGGAGCGCCTCGCTCGGTTTTCGGTGTAAAACGCTGATAATGGTTTGGGATGTGTTGTGTTTGAATCTTCCGTGAAAATTGATGAGGGGAATCGCGGATGGACTGCTTCTTTGTTTGTCGGTGTGTACACCACGCTTGTGCCTTGTTTAGTGAAGATCGTTGGTACCTGATGCCGAGGATGAAGTGGAAGAGTTGTTCTGAGGGGGAGAGGTGAGGTGTGTAGGACAGAAGTGGAGAAATCGGGTGTGAATGATCACTGACCGTCGTGAGTTGTTGTGGGGTGTTGAGTCGTGTCTCAGAGGCCACAGCGCCAAGCGAGCGAGGATTATGAGGGGCTCACGAGAAAGTGCGAAGAGACATGAAGCTCTGTGAGGTTCATATACACAAAGGGGAAAAGCATTAGACGCCGTTCTGGGAGGCAGCGTGTCTGAGGAATGCGAAACACGGAGATAATGATGTGAGAACTAACGTTTATTGTTGGTTATGGGGACGCTGCTGCACTCCCGACACGCTGGTCAAGGCGTCAAGGTTTATTTTTTTTTTTGTAGCGTGGCGTGATGATCGACTGTTGCTGCAATTGCAGCGGACGCACCGGAATGCCAAAAGGGTGTGCCTGCAGTAGGACAGCGTGGTACGCAAGCAGCTCTGAGCAAGGTTATGCCTTCGCTACACACGCTTCGGAGAGCCTTTCATATTTCATATTAGGCGAGTAAGCGAGTGAAGAATTAGTGGGGGAGCTGATCTCCATCGCACCACTGCCCGTTCGGGTGTTTTCCCAAGGCTATGGTGTTACCTGTATGAGGGGAAACGGTGCTTTCTTCGACAGCACCAAAGTCTTGTGTTCATGGGAGTAGTATCCTCTAATGTATCCACGTGCGATCAGCTTGACGACCCAAAGCGCCATGCGATCTTCATCCATGATCGCATCTGCATCGGCAGATGCGCTAACGCAGCTGTGTGCCGCGTCTTCCCGAGAGCGTTTCTTCGATGAGGATGAGGGTTTTGAATGGCTGCTTTTGTCTTCCGCTTTCGTGATGAATTCGTAGGCAGCCAACAGCGTTGTAACAGCAATGCGACTGTTGTCGGTGTCGGGGAGAGCCGCCATTGCTGCGTGCACACGCGCGACTACCATCAAGTAGCACAGAAGTCCTGCTTGCTGTAGAATCAAATACACCCCACGTCGATGAAACACCGGCGCGTGTGCCTCGAGCGCCCGTGAGAAGCGCACCGGGTCACCACGCTCAATCGCCCATACAAGGGCGCCAAAGAGGCGAGGCAGCAAATCTTCATCAGCGCGAAGAATCTCAGTCGGGATGCGACGGCCGTTGGCCACACCGGCAACAGCTAAGAAGAAGCGTACCCGCTCCTTATTGAGTTGCTGCGGCTGGTTTCCGAAGCCCGCGGGTGGCAGCAACGTATACGCCTCACGCAAGGTTCGATGCGCCTCTTCGAGCTGCCGTTCATACAAACGCATTCTCCCTTTGTAGTAGTAGTAGGTGACCATCTCGGAGATCATGTGGCGTGAGGGGTGTAGAATGGAGCGCGAGCCCTCTTCGGTGGACGCGGCAACCTTTTCCGCGTGATCAATAGCACCCAACAGCACCGCGCACTGGTGCGTGTTGTACCGCTGAAAAAGAATAATCAGGAGCCCGTTGACGAGGGCCAGCGCGCCGCGACGGCGGGAGTGCTCAGGAGCTTCGCCCGAATCCACTGACTGCAACGCGACAAGCAGCTTGCGCCACGTGCGGATCACTTGTCCAATAGATTCGTCAATGGCGCTGCCACTCGCGTGGCGAGCAACTTGCGGAATGCGGTGGACGAAATAGAGTAGCACCAACGTGTCCCAGCCAACCGTGCCGGGAGTGTTGAAGTCTTTCCGCGGGGGGTAGTGGTCGCGGTTCATCGAGTGACACTCCTGGAAGGCCTCAAAAGCATACAGAAGTCCTTTCAAGAGCGTTGTCTGCGCACTGCGCTCCAAATCGCTGGCCGTCACTTCCACCCCCTTCGGAGTTTCCTCTTCGCCCTGCGTCGGAGGTGATGAAGAGGAGGTCGGATTGCTGTGAACGCATTTCCGGCTACGGCGCTGGAAGTCTGTTATGGCGCCAGCTATGGCAACACGCACCACCATCTCTCGACAGTGCCGGCGCTCTTCGTTGGCTAAAATCGTTTGAGAAGCTGACGGATGCCGATCGCAAAACAATCGCAGTGTACTTCCGTGTGTCTTCAGGTAGTCGCTGCAGGCGTACTCGACACTTCTCTGCACCATGTGGACGATATTCCGCAGGGTCTCAGCGCTGTCGTTTTCGATGCGGAGAGGAATACCCTGCTCGGCCTTCGCAATAGCGTCCTTCAGTATAATTCCGTTACGCGAGCAAATCGCGGCGGCTGCAGCCTCCACCCATGCTCGATCAATCGTAAAATACTTGTTCTGCATTCTGGCCCGGCGCTGCCCGCTGCAGAATACTGTGCCGATGAGTGGGAATACGTAAGGGTACTTTGCGAGTTCGTCTTGTCTTGTTGTTTTTGAGGCGCTCTCTTTCTCCAAAATGAATACCCGTTTTATTTTCTCGCACTTGTCCAATTTGAAGCATATATGTGTGCACAGCCGTGACGGTTGACATCAAAGGGGGCCAGTCACAACACCCAGTAAATACAAAGGAAAAGAGAGAGAAGAACCAAAGGAAAATATATATATATATATATATATCGATAAGAGATAGAAAGGCAGCCGTGGAGAGCAGTCGTACAAGCTCGTCTTTGGCGGCCTTCCACTGTGTACTTGTGGAGGGCTCCCCCACCCCCACCACGCCCCCGAACAGCAATGCCGCAGCGTTGACACGCAAGAGCTGAGCTCCATAGCAAAACAGAAAAAATAGAAACTACATTTTGATCGTAGCATAGCATGGCTTCACCCCTCAGCGCTCAGCCCACACGCCTGTTCCTTCTATAATGTGCAGCTGCAGTGGGGCAACGAGACTGTGTATGACGCCTGAGCCGATCCACTAGAAGGGTGAGCACACTCGCGCTTTGAAGGAAACCTTGAAGTATGTCTTACCACTACCGGCTTGCGGTACTGTCTTCATCAGTTCAGCATTGCTGCACGTGTACAACGCACAATTCCCGGTTCACTTCCGCTGCAGGATCACGCACCAGTTCTCCTTGTCAAAGTACGAAGCTTTGATGACGACAGGGATAGCGTCAGCACCGCCCTCGCCGACGGCTGCAGCCTTGCACAACTGCTCCAGTTCGCCCTCCGCAAAGAGATGGTAGTAGCGATGAAAAACCCGCTTCACCTCTTCATACTTCTGGTTGCTCTCCCACCGCACGAGACTATCACCGGTACCAGGATCCACCAGACGCTTGGCGCGGCCGGTCTGCTCGCGAGCCCACACATAGATCAGCACCAGACCTCCTTGTTGGCGCACAATTCGCAGCAGCTCCCGCACCGCACGCACCCTGCGCTCGTGACTGGCGTAGTGGTGAATTACCGCGATGCTGATGGCAGCGTCGAACAGTCCACTTCGCAGGGGAGAGTGCAAGGCGTCGCTGCGGACCGTGTCTGTCCGCGGCATCACTTCAGTCGACACCGGCGTCACAATATCATCCGACAGTTTCCGCGCGCGCTTGCTACGATGATGGCTGCGCGCTTGCTCATGGTGCATATTGGGGTCTAGAAGAGAGCGCTGGGTGGACCGCAGAAGCTCTTCGCTGTAGTCGAGCCCTAATGTGTAACGGTGCGCCGGGACAGTGGAAGAAGAGAGCTGCTGTGGTTGCTCTTTTAAGTGCACACCGTCATCCTCTGATGCTGAAGATGGCGGCGCTCCGACGGCAAGGCGTTGCGCAGCCGCAAAGTACTTCCCATTGCCGCATCCCATGTCAGCGATGAGCGAGAAGGGTGGCAAAGCCTCTAAGAAAGCTCCAACCCGTGGCCATGCCTTGTAACGGGTTCCGGAGAAGTGGTCAGCGATTGCGCTGTACACGTCGTGGACGTACTGCCGCTCGTATGTGGAAACATCGCTAGAAGAAATTGGGTACACCGGCGCGTCCTCTACGGTCACACTTGGCGACAAAGTCTCAGTTCGATGCTTCTTGCCCTCCGGCATCTGCGCAGTGTTTTGCTTTGTCGGCAGACAGGGCCTCATGGTGCAGTAAAAGGCTTGCTTAGAGATCCGCTGCGGTTCTCTAACCTCTCGCGATCTCGCTTGCGGATGTTGACAACTCAACCCAGCACCGATAAGCAGGTACGGCAGAAAGAATGATGGAGGGGGCAGAAGGGTACAAAAAGCAGACCCTTGTGAACAAGATCGACACAACAACCATAATAATAGCTTTCAAATGCACGGGCACACACAGCGAAGTTACAATCCAGTTTGTTTGAATTGTTACTTAAAGAAAGCCGTGCCACCTTGTTTGCAGGGCCAAAAAAAAAAATACTATTCGTCATTCCACACACCTTTCTTTGAACTGCAACTCGTCCAACCAGCTGCAGGCGATGAATTCACGTGATAAAGGCAAAACGGCGCGTACAACTCTTTCCGCACGCTGATTCTGCTGCTTTACCCCCTCTTTCTACTGCGTTGTTTTGTTTTGTTTCGTTTTTCTCTTTTGCTCGTCTTATTGGCTTCCTTTCATCTTCCCACAGGAAAAGAAAATTGCAAAAAAAAAAAAAATCCGCAGCGGGATAACAGAAAGGGGTCCGACCTCCACGACGGTCGTGCACTGGCGCCGCACCAACTCCCCCACGCTCACCCATCACGCGGCGTCCAGCTTTGAGAAAACGCGAGGAGAAACGCCACACAAGCAACGCACCGTAAGCACAGCCGCGTGCACACCAGAGGTAACTAGGCAGGCTGTCATAACGTAGTCAAGAGGCAAGATTCAGTACTGAAAGGATCGAAAACAAAAAAAAGGCGCAATAATAGAGCGATGATCCACATCGATATGCAGAGCTATGGAAACAAAGAAAAAAGCAGAACAAGCACGTTGCGCTCTCTTGCAGTCGGCGCAAAGACTCACTTCATTCCTCAATCCTGATACGCAGCTTCCTTGAGGAGGCGTGCGGAGGGACACAAGTGACTCGAGCGGCTGGGCAATTGAAGGCCAAAGCAACAGAAGAGAATTGCCGAACGAGACCAGCTGTTAGGAGGCGGCCATGAAAAACAAAGCGCAGGAGATATTACTTCCCCGTTTGCGGTGACCGCCGCGTGTCTCTTTCATCTAAGCCATCCTCTAGGGCCTTCATGTAAGTGCGTCGCGCCACGCTGCTCCCGTTGATCACCTTTGTCTTCCCCCTCCGCAGACCATTACAGTTTTCGTCGTCGTCAGACACGTTGTAGAAGGAGTCCACGATGTCATCGACAATGCACTCCGCCAAGCACCGTAGATCCACCGGACGCTCCACCAGAGAAAGAAGGCGTTCGATCATGCGCCGCCGCCCACGCCGCTGAAAGACGCCGGGGCGCCAAATAGTAAGATTAGCATGCTCCCAAATCTTCACGACGTCGCGCCGCAGCAGCAGCTGCGCTCGCATCCGCGCGACCTCCTCCGTGCCAGCAGCTTCGAAGCCGCTGCCGAAATCCGTTCCTTGCGGGACGCGGCTGGACTGGGTTTGGTGATGGTGGTGGCCCTGGCCTTTCCGCCTGCCAGCCGCACCGCACACGGAGTGCGGCGCAGTGCCAAACAGAATTCGATCGAGCACTTTAGGCATCCTTACCCCGGCGGGCAGAAGAGAGCGCCACAGCGACGCCTCCTGTGCCGGCTGGCCAAACTCCACGCTGCCCTTGGCAGACGACTGCCTACTAAACCAGAAGCCGCGGGGAGCAAAGCGGCAACGGCTATCCAACCGATTGAAGAGTATGAGCAGATCGCGGTCACGCTTGCCATTGGTACGAAGATAAGGGACAGGACTGTGCTCGTTCACTCCGCGCACGCTCACCTGTGAAAAATGTCGCAGCGTGGCCGTCTGTCCGCGATGCATCCACTGCGTCTTCGTGTTTCTCTGCGACACATCATCAATGGCGTATGACGCATCGTCTGCCTTCGGCGTGTCCCAGTCCTCGTTGCGGTGACCGCAACAAAGGTTGTTGAACGGACCATCCTGGCTTTCGCTATCTTCGCTCGTTTTCCCCTCCTTGGGTGCAGCTCGGTTGTCGCGCGCCACAGACTTGCCGTAGCAGGCGGCATAGATCTCATTCCACAGCACGCTGTCCAGCTCACGAGAGGTCGCCTCCACCATCAACCGTTCTTCGTCTTCCGTGGGTTCGGCGTGCGCCATGCAGTTGAAGAGGCGCACAATCTTTGCGAACGCCATGGAGAAATCGTAGTCGACAAGCGCCAGCTCTGCAGAGGAAAGGACGTGGGAGGTACCAATGCAGTTTATAGCGACCTGATGGCCTGAAAAGACGGAGCGGTAAAAGCTGTTTTGAAGAAATTGATGAAGAAACTCTTGACTCCACCGTTGCCGCGCGCCGTCGTCGATATGGCCGGCGTGCTTACTTGCACAAGCACTCGACGGGGTCGGATCAAACGATGAGGGCATGTTCTTCGCGCGCTTCTCCGGATGATGGAGCTCCTTTAGCAGGCTGGGTGCCTCACCACTGCTACTTCGCATGTCGGAAAGGTTCCCGTCTCCACCTGGCCACCCAGCTGGCATCTTGATGTAGCCTTGAGGCGGGCCGGACAGCCAGGCACTGGAGTTTAACGCTCCCGATTCGGACCCGCCTCTTGACAGCCCCGATGACTTGTGATAGTTTGTCGCATCCGCTTTGGGGGATGTGCGAGCAGATCGCGCGGCACGCTTGTAGCGTCGCTCAAACTTCTTCCACTCCTTCTCCGCGTCGTCGAAGCGCCACACGCCATCCGACACGTAGGAGCACGGGATGTGCGAGGCGTCCGCTAGTAGTTTTTCCCAGTCCACTGGCACGACAGACAGATAGCGCCGGGCATCGCCAATGTGCAGATGTGGGAAGACTGAAGTCCAGCGGTTTACTGGAATGGGGTAGCGAGCCAATGCGACTACCCGCGACACATCTGGGTGAGAGACGAGGCGAGATACAATTTCTTGGCCAAGGCTTCCCGTAGCGCCAGCAACTATGACAGAAATTTGTCGTCCCTTGGCGGACATTTGTGTAGTGCATGTCAAAGAGCCTGTCTAAAAAGCATTCCCAGCGGGCAGGCACTGCATCCGACCCTTCTTTATAAAATTGCGGATGTTCCCTAATGTGTTTCAAAAATCTTATTGATGTTGTGGTGGTTGCTCGTTTCTTGTGTGTGTGGAAAGTGAAGAGAACGATTCCGTTGATAATATCAAGGCGATAGCGGGGAGGGGGCAGCGTGCTGAAAACGATATTAAGCGAGAGAGATGAACGCAAAGAGCGAACCTATCCGCAGTGCAGAATGTACCCCCAATCTTTTTGGCTTTGTTTAAAAGTATTTTTCTTTCCTCTAGCGCGTGGTCGCTCCCATTCTGAGAGACGCACATGTACCAGTTCCTTCGCGCACACGGGGCAAAAAAACAAGAGGCGTGCAGATACAAGCGTCGAGACCATAGAAGAGGGCAAGGAAAAATGCGAATGGAAGTAGGCGAATGCACATCCGCGCAGCCACGGAAATCAGCATTTTTCAGTCAAGTGTTGCACCGACTATACTGCTGGAAGCGTCAGACTCGCTCCGTATGCGCGCGTGCTTACACATAAACCATTACGTGAGCACAGCACAACTGTCATCTTGCCCTGGCGAAGCGGGCGATCGCACAGCATCCACTGCGTGTGGCAGATGTTCGCGCATAAAGGAGACGAGCTGCCAACTTCTCCTTTATGGGGGAGAAACATGGAGAAGTCTATTTGCGCTACCGGCTGTTGATTCCAATCGCCGTGCATTGCTGGGGTTCAGCCAAACGGCGATAGGAAAACAAACCCCATCCGTGATCATAAAGTTTTCGTTGTTGTGTTTATTGTTTGCATTTCGTACTTAAGAGCCTCACAAATATAGAAAAGAAACCGTTAAGGAAAATGCCTCTCGTTTGGGGGTTGCCAAACACTTGAGCACACAGGTGCTGTCGCATACTCCGTTCGTGTTTTTTTTTTCTTTCTTACGAAGACCGTGGCGCACGAGGCGATGGCATACTGTCCTCATGTGCATACTTATTGCCTCAGATAGATGTTAACCGTTTATCGTTCCCATTCTCTATTTCATCCTCGATCCCACTCCGCCTTGAAGGCTCTTTCACGCGCAAAAAAAAAGAATGGGGGTGTAGATCACGTCTGCTCTTATCCGCCATACAATACAAAAAAAATACCGGAGACACAGTGAGTCAGCATCGAGTTGTAATCGACAAGGAGAGGGAGATACGGTAGGCAAACGCACCATTAGCCGCAAGTACACACAAGCACAAGCATAAACACGTGTGCAAAGAAATATGCTCTAGTTTTTCCCCTTTTTGCTGTTGTAGAGTCAAAGAGAAAAAAAATAAAGCCTTTTGGAGTCCAGATGCATGCCCGTACTTCTCCGGATAGCCTAAAAGGGAAGCGAAGCAAAGAAAAAAAAGAAGAAAAAAAAACGCCGGCACCATCCTACGTTCAAGTGGTACCCAACGCTCCTCCATTCATTGAATCGCTGCAGCACGCGTACAGAGACAACAGCAACAAGCGCAGCCGTAGAAAACACATATAGGGCACACCAAATACATATTACTCGCACTGCAGGGCAAAAGGTGGGGTGGGGTGGGGATGCGAAGACCACAGAACAAGAGGAACCAAAATTATCTCGCCATTTAGAGCTCAAATACTTAAAATTGGAAAAGAAAAGAAAAGAAGGGCGGCATTACTGTCTTGGGCAGCAAGGTGCACGAGAACACTACACGGCAACAACAGCCAAGCTCTCTTTTTGAACCTTCTCAAGAGAAGAGAAGAGTGCTAGACCTCGCTACAGCAGGAGAGACAGCGGGTTCTCGATGGCATCGTGGAAGCCCTGGAACCACTTGGCACCGAGAGCGCCATCGATAACGCGGTGGTCGAAGGAGGCGGTGAAGGTCACCACGTTCTCTACCTTGCCCGTCATCTCGTACTCGCCGGTCTCCTCGTTCTTGATGATCTCAGCCTGCGGTTTTGCGGAGCCGATGGCGAGGATCATCGCCTGCGGGGGGTTAATGATGGCCGTGAAGCTCGGGATGCCGGTGGCGCCGAGGTTCGACACGGAGCACGTGCCACCCTGGAACTCAATGGGTTGCAGCGTGCCCTCGCGCGCCTTCTTCGCCAGCACTTTCATCTCTTTCGAGATCTCTACCAGACCCTTCGCCTGTGCGTTGCGGATGATCGGTGTAATGAGGCCCGTCGGCGTTGCCACAGCAACCGACACATCTACGGTGGAGTACTGGCGGATGAAGCCCTCCTGCCACGACGCGTTCACCTCTGGCACCAGCAGCGACGCGCGCGCGACGGCCTTAATGATATAGTCGTTCACGGTGATCTTGTACTCGCCATTGCCCTTTGCGTTGAGCTGCTTGATGAGCGCCATCATGTTGTCGGCGCGGCAGGTGTCAAACAGGTAGTAGTGCGGGATCTCCACGTTCTTGGACTGGTGCAGGCGCTTCGCAATAACGGAGCGCATCGTCGTCGTCGGGATGTCGACATAGTTCGGGTTCACCGGAGGCATGCCCTTCGCAGGCGCGGCCGAGGCAGCAGCCTTCGCCGGAGCAGCCTTGGCCGGAGCCGCTGCAGCCTTCGCGGGTGCCGCCGCCGCACCGCTCTTCACGGCCGCCTCCACGTCCTTGGAGGTGATGCGGCCCACACCACCACCGGTGCCCTTGACGCTGCTGAGGGGCACGTTCTTCTCCGCCGCCAGCTTGCGAGCGTACGGGGAAGCCTTCACGCGGTCGCCGGACGCGGCAGCCGGTGCAGCAGCAGCAGCAGCAGGGGAAGCAGCAGCGGGGGCGGCCTCTTCAGCAGCAGGCGCTGCCGCCTCCTCGCCTTCGGGCTTCCAGTTCTTCACCTCATCGGAGTTGACGCCCTCCTTCTCGTCCACCAGGAGGCACACCGTCTGGCCCACAACCGTCTCCTCGCCTGCGGGGATGATGACGCGGGCAAAGAAGCCCTCCTCGGTGGCGTTATCGTATGACACGACGGCCTTATCCGTCTCTACCATGCACCAGGTGTCGCTCGTGGCGACCGGATCACCGGGCTTCTTGCACCACTCCGTGATCTTACCCTTCTCCATCGTAGGAGAAAGAGCAGGCATCGGGATCGGCGTGATGGTCAGGAAGCGGAGCGCGGCCAGAGCGGCCAGCTTCGGGGCGACACGGTAGCGGAACATGGTGATGCGCAGAAGAATAAAAGATAGATGCTTTTGATTCTTGTTGACGGAAGCACTTCTTTTATTAAGAAAACAGAACAGATGCCTATGTGTTTCACTCAACTGAGGTTTATAAGAAAAAAGTTAGATTTTCTGTTAGGATTGTTAGTGAGTCTCTTCGAGGATTACGAAAGGTAGGGTGGTGGTAAACCGTGATGATCAGCCTTTTTCTTTCAAATTAATTCCTACTGGGGGGCGGCAAGAAGAAGGCCGAAGTTGCGCAGGTGCGACCGTAAATGCAGAGGAAAAGATAGAAGGGAGAAGGAAGTATTCAAAAGGAGAACGCGCATGGCGGCATAAATATAAAGATAGATAGATAGATAGATAGATATAGATGTAGTTACAAACTGTCTTTATAAAAGAACAGAAAAATAAAATTTATTATTACCCGTGATTTAGCGTCGCCAAAAGCTGTCCAAACTGTCTACTGGTCCGAATGGATCATAGCGCACTGTCGGTAAAGTTTAGATGGCCCACCCTCACCCTAAATTGAAATGTTCACACGGTTGTGGTTGCTGCTGTTTGTGCGTTACTTTACAACTCGAGATCGACTACACTAGCAGGAAGCAACTTTCTACGGCCCGGCAGGCCCATCATCATAGATGCGTTAATGCAAGGAACAAACGGAATTTCACCTAGCACCTTCTGCTCGCCTGGCACTTCGTCTCCGGATCGCCGCAGGCCAAAGGACGCCCGCACAGCTAGTGGAACCGGAAGGCGATGCATGCCGTGCGCGCCGTGCAGGTGTCCGCAAAAAAAAGCACGCCGTGGTGCAACCTGCTGAACGTAAGTGCAAATGGGCTGCTCCTCCACCGTGTGACAAAAACGAGGAAAATCAGCACTTTGGTGGGTCATCAAAATGTCAATTGGGCCACGAGGTGCTGTGCCCTCAAGGCGCACGCGAAGTGGATCGCCACTTCTCAACCCCAGCGACGCAGTCTCCACACTGCCTTCTTCCGTAAAAGCGCTGGGAAACATGAACGGCACCCACCATTCCTTCGACTGGAATGCAGTGTTGGGGCTGCAGCGGGAGTTGGCGATAGAGCGCGGCGAGCCGTAGACACGCACACCAACTGGCTCAATCAACGCACTATCATTACACAGGTACAACGCAGGGGCGAAGAGGCTTCTCACTGAGCTGACGCTCATTCTGGCGATTGCCTTGTCATGATTTCCCGCGATGATCAGCTTTACCGGGTGTGGGTGAAGAACTGGGTCGTTGATCCACGTTGCAAAGTCAGCAAGAGCGGAGTCGGCGTTGTGGAAGAACTTCATGCCCTCCAGTATGTCGCCGCAGTGCATAAGAACATCCCCGTCCGGCACCTTCATTTCGTGGTGCCGTTCATGTGTATCGCTGATGATCACCAGCCGCAGCGACAACGCCGGTTTAGGCGGCAACTCCGCAATGGTGTAGGTCAGCGGCTCGCTCAACGTGTAGGTGGACGGTGGATGGACGCTACCCTCCGCCCTGGGGGCCGAGTTGCATTCGGTTGCGGTCAAGGTGAAGAGTGTGTTGTTGGCCGCTGCAGCAGGTACCGCCACGGCCAACGCTGAGGCTGTTGGTGCAGATTTTCGTATCAACCTCGGCAAATAACCGTAATACTCACAACAGGGCGACACCGGCATAGATTAGAGAAAATCTTAAGATTGGGTAGAGAGGGGGGTGGGGCGTTGAGTCCAGCAAGCGCACCTAGACTCTTGTGTGAGTGCAATGAGAAACCGGTGGAACCCGCTTTGCAGGCGGTTCATAAGCGCCGTAGTCAAAAGTCGCCTAAAAAAAAGAAGGCGGGGGGATATATATAGAATGAGTAGAGGACCGAATTTCATAAATCCCTCCTCACGAGAAGCACCCTGGAAACCTCTGGTGTGGCAGGCCCTATCAAAGCTGGCTTCCTCCAAGCAACAACAGCAACAACAAAAAAAGAAAAGCGAGCACCCAAGCCCCATGCATGCTTCTCAGCTCAAAATACGCTGCTGTCAAACCAACGTCAAATGGCATTAAAAGAAGACGACGTGAAGCTGTGAGATTTGAATTTGCTGTGATTTGCGTGAAGCGCCACCTAGCAACCGGATTCATATATATATATATATTGTTGTTGTGGCGGTTCGTTGGTATGCATGCGTAGCGTGTACAGCACGAAAGGCGATTAATAGACGCTGCATTGAAACCTCGATATTTACGCATCAGCGGCTTAAGAGCACTTGTGGCCTTCGCACGTGACATGCGGCTGAACTTTTTTTATAGCTTCTCCGGTGGGGCCAGATGCGCGGCGGCGATATCCAGCAAGAAGCTTTTTACCTTGCGTCGCTGAGCTGAAAAGTTGGTCACAATCAAGAGATGCGCATTCAGCGTCTCCTGCTTCTCCTGCGAGATACCAGCCATTGCCAACGACGGAGCCAAGTTCGGAAACTGCTTCACATAAGGCTCGCTAATTCCATACGCCATGTTATCCCGTTCACTGGGCGACAGCTCCCCAGTCGGCGTCTGCGTCACGTAGGACACAAGTCTGGCGTAAACCACTACCCGCACCTCAGGCAGCGTGGCTTGCACATCAGGCGCGGCCGATGCATCCGCGTTGAGGTTGACGAGCGAGATAAGGAAGCGCTCTGCGGTGCGGGTATCGGAGCCGCTTTCGAATATACTCATGGCAAGTTCGGACGTGGCCAACAGAAGCATCTTGTCCCGCTGCCACGCCTGCGTGTCGAGAATATTATGCCGCAAGAAATTGAGCACGTCTTTGGCGTAGAAGAGCCACTGCTTCGACTCCACCACCTCTTCCCTCGAGTTGCGCTGGTTGCTGTTCGCCACCCGCTGCTGTCGTACCTGCTCGGTACGCTGCGAGAAAAAGCGATGCACGAGCTGGAAAACGCAGATGAGCAGCGTTGGATGCTCCTTTCCGATGGGCAGCAAGCACTTCTCCGATAGTAGCCGCACTACATGCGTCGGCAGTGTAGACGTCGTCATGAGCGCGTTGATGACGTCCACAAAGCGCTCTGCTGGCAAGATCGGGCTCAAGCTACCAAACACCTGATACACCGCAATCCGAATGTTCATCAAAACTCCTCGTGCGGCCCGCACCGAGCCCGTCAGGTGCGCCTCACTCTTCCGCTTGTTGCCAGGCAGGTAGAGATCCCGTTCCCCCGTTTCCTGCTCGGCTATGCAACGAAACTCGGGCGGCAGTGCGCTTGGTTCGATGCTGTGGATGGAAACGAGAAGACGCCCCACGAGAGGAAAGATCTCCGTGGCCTTCTCGACAACGTACGGCGTCATTCGGCAACGGCGAAAGGCCGCCGCAAGCGTGTTGAGACAACCCTGTATCACGCTACGATCGTCCTTGTCGCCAGGGACGGCGGCGCAAATGATACGATTAAAGGCATCCTGATTGGCCAGCGCTGGGCTAGAGGCGAGTATGTTCACTAGCGGGTTGATGATGGTTTGCAGGTAGGCGTCTGCCTCGTGCGGCGGCAGAACTGCTGTGAGTGCGATCAGCGCCTCGTACAGCAAGGAGCGCTCCATCCCTTTGGAACGGATCAGCAGCGGCTCCAGCTTCTTGACTATTGATTTAATCAGTGGTGTGAAGCGGCTGCTGTGCTCGACGCAGAGCTGTACCAGCAGCGTATGAGCGCGGCGGCGTGCGGCCAAGACGTCCAAGTCATCCATTTGCCGCGTCGACTCATCCTCGATGCAGTTTAATAAAATGGACGTGGTGCCCTCCCACACATTTAACTCCTGGTCGTCACGCACCTTCCAAAAGTACGAAAGCATGTTAAAGTAGAGCGGCTGCAGCACCGCGTCCGACGGCTCGCGTGCCAGCAGGGTCGACACGCACGCATTCACATTGACAGAAGAGTACTCGAACGCTTTTGACAAGCACTCCATCATAAACTGTGACGCCTCCCAGTAGGTGAATGTCAGGCTGCTTTGCTGTACATAGCCGTTGTGTGTCCGCGCATCCGCCATCGTTCCCCGAGGGTCGGGAAGCTCGAAGAGCAGAGTCATCAAAAATTGGTTTGTTCGCTCTGGGTAGAGTTGCGCGAGGAGCGTCAACACTTTGCTTGCACTGCGTCGGAAGTCAGCAAAGACCTCTTCGAAGAGGCGATCGAACCCAAACTGCTCTTGCGAGAGCTCTTTCCCTTCTTGATTCGTGCCGACTGTCGGGTGGCACAGATTCTTTGGCAGCAGGAGGCGCAAGCCACCGTAGATGCTAATTGGGTCTACCTTGAGAAAGGTGCTCTCGTCCAACCGCTCCAGCAACTGCATGGCCTGCTGCGCGAACTGGATACTGGGCAAGTTGAAAACGTTCATGATGCTCTGCACCATCAGAACCCCCTCGAGCTGCGTAAACTCCCTCGGTAAGTCGAGCAGGAGGTTGAGCAGGTCATCTAAAGCTGCGATTTCACGCTCTGCAACTAGCATGGAGATCTTACTCAGAACGATCTTCAGCAAAACCTGAAGCACCGCAGCTTTGTTTGAATCTGTGACAGAGTACGAGCGGAGCAGCGCGGTGGCGCAGGTAATGGCCTGTCGCTGAGCCGGAGTCCACCGCAGCAGTACCTCCAGCGTCGCCGCCAAATTATGCTCCTGCCAAATAGGAAAGGGTAGATGTGGTGCAAGCGCCGCAATCAGGACAAAGGCAGACTCTACGCAGCTTTCTGTATTCGGCGCCAGCGCGGTGGAGTTGCCGCCTCCTGAAGCCATGTAGTAGGCATAGAGAGCCATCGTTGCGGCTCGCAGTAGCTCACTCCCGCGCCTCGTCACGGAGCGCTTCGCAGCGCCAATGGACTGGCGCGGCACGCGATTGAAATCCGGTTCGATTAGCGCAACGGTCAACGCGCTCAGCAAATGCATTCGGCGAGGTTGCGTCTCCATGTCGGTGCAGAGAATAGTGAGCACCCGGTCCGTCACGTCGGGCTCTGCGTGGATCACGCATTCTATGATCAACTCCAGTAAGTCGCTGCAAAGCAGCGGCGCCAAGGTTGGCTCGTTGCAGTACCATGCGAGCAAATCCATGAAAGGCAGCTCTGCTGGTCCGATCAGACACGCGTGCAACGCATGTCGCAGCAGCACTGCCCCGTATGCCTGGACCGCCACTCCCTCGTTTTCAGATTTGAGAAGCCCGAGTCCGACCTGCACGGCATCCGCG
This sequence comes from Leptomonas seymouri, assembly GCA_001299535.1. Taxonomy (NCBI): domain Eukaryota; phylum Euglenozoa; class Kinetoplastea; order Trypanosomatida; family Trypanosomatidae; genus Leptomonas; species Leptomonas seymouri. The sequence continues at coordinate 15,557 of LJSK01000283.1, forward strand.
CCAGACAGAGCCTTTTCCCAACGCAGAAGCTGGAGAGTGGCGTTCCGTCGATCCAAATTATGAGCGCACGTGTACACTTGGCGCAGGAGGCCAACCGCCTCAGACAACATGGCTTGGTGATCCTAAAGGCAATGGAAAGAAGGAAAGAATCAAAAAATGCGGGCTGCCCTCCTGCGCCAAAGTAGACTGTAATGAAGAAAAAAAGAACGAGAGGCAAAGAAGAGAATCACCAAACATAAATAAAGCCTGCAGTTTCTTTTGTGTGTGCTTGCCAAACGGAATTGAACTTGCCACATCAAGTCAGAGGTGGAGGTGTGCGTGTGTGTGCGTG
>LJSK01000283.1:15944-33261 GCA_001299535.1 Leptomonas seymouri
GGGGGGGGGGGGGGGGAAGTGAGCCAGGGAAATTGGAGGGTGCACACGAAGCACAAATGTTAGTGCTCATTGGCTAGAATAGTGAAGAAAGAAACAGGGGGGAGGAGCCCTACCTGAATCTTTGCCTCAGGTAGCGCGGATCCTCCTCAGCACAAAGAAGCGCCGATTGTGAAGCGGCCTGCATGAGGTCACCGAAGTATACGAGGGTCGATGAAGGTTGGTTTTTGTTCTCGCATTCTCGTATTAGCGACTGCTAAATACGTGTGTTAGCCCCCTTCTGCCATCAGCCCACGGCAGGATATTTTCATGTATTGTACTTTCTGTGAGAATCGCAGGTGACGGAAGTGCCTCGAAAGCGGCGAGTGAATCATGGAGACAGCGAGGCACTTTCCCCTGCTCAACCGAGAGAGGCCAAGCAAACAACAACAAAAAAAAAACGCAGCGGCGCACCTACCTGCCTTACTTCGAGTTGAACAAAGGTCGGCACGCAGACTTTTGAGGCGGTGGTAAAGAGAGTGCATTGACAGTGTTTAAGTCGCCTACAACGCGGCACTCACGCAGCCCGCTACCCGGCTTCATACTCCAGTTTAACCGCCTGCAGCGTCCCCAGTCTATGGGTTTGATCACTGTCGTCTGCCCGTCCACGCGCCATCGCGACAAATCTGACATGGTGAACGAGCATTGGAAGAAGGTCGCACCGGAGGCGTCCCAGTTGCAAAGGTCGGCACGATGAAAAGTGCAGTGTGAGAAATGCGCGCGGCAAGCCGTCGCACCACTTGCGTCGGTGGACACGAAGGTGCAGGAGTGAAATTGCCCACCCGACAGGTCGGCGCGGTGCAGGGCACACGCGTTGAACGTACAGTTCGCAAAGTAGCTGCCAACGAGAGCTGCGTCAGCTAGATCACATCGATTGAAGCTGGCACTCAGCCGAACACCCGACAAGTCCATATGACGGAGGTCTCTGCCTTCCAGCACGGATCCAATCTCTTTACGCGGCTGCCACATCCTTCGGGTAAACATAGCAGCCTCTTCGCTGCTTGTTGAACGAGGGTCTTTGGCAACGGTTAGAGCAGACCCCGCCGGTGATGAGGCTTCAATTTCCACTGCGTCAAGGAGAGCATCGCGCGCGTTCTCCTGTGCAGACCGAACTGCGGAATCCACCTCCAGACGAGAATCAGCGCTGCGCACGCTCGAGCGAGGTGGCAGGGTTGGCGACTCTCCACTATTAACGAGTGCCGTTATCCTTGCAGAGCGCAAGAGGAGGACAGCTTCTAGTATGCGGCCTACCGCCGCCGAGTCCATGCGACGGCTCATGCAGTCTCCTTTTTGTTTCTTGTTCGTTCGTTTGCTTCGTTTTCTTTACAGCAAGTTCGATTTTTCGTTGTAAGTATGCCACTTCGGCCCATAAGCAAGGAAGGGGATTCGCGTAGAGTGGTACGTGAAAGATGTAGAGTATGGTCTGCGAAGCGCACATCAACGTAGCGGAAGCGAGTCTAACGCATCCGCCAGAACACCTGTTCATGTATATCAGATGTAGAAGAGGGCATCCAAAAGCTTTGCCAGCATGGTCTTCAAAAAAAAAAAAAAATCTGCTGCTCGATGCGTGTTTCGAAGCACGTTGGTAAGGCGTGGCCGGTGTAAAACACGCACAAAAGCTGAGATGCTTGTCTGAAAAACAGGATTCAGGCACTCTGCTGTTGTTATCTCAGCTCACAGTATTCTCTGTATGTGTGAGTGTGAGTGTGGGTGTGTGTACAAATCTCCTCTTCACTCAGAGGAGAAGCAAACCAAGGGAAACGCTTTGCTCAGTGGAAAGCGAGGGCTCCGCTATAATCGGCAAAGCAGGAATGCGGCGGTCTGCACGCCAGCTTTTATGGCGCTCTGTTCGGCAGCGTTGTTAAACTCTGAAAAGCCGGCGTTGATCTCGACGCCGACTCCGACTCCGCATGGTCAGCATTCGAATACCGCTATTCAGTGATACCGAAAACGAAAAAATGTTTATCTATGTCTGTTCAGCAGGAATGTGGAGCAATACGACGATGTATAAAGCGCGCTTGCTGTTCACAACTTCCAGCGTGCTTGCAACGGTTTTGCGGCGTGTTGTACGGGCACCGAGGAGGTAGCGTTAAAGTTCCGCACAGACCGCGGATCAGCGCGCACAACAAACGGGGACGGTGGCCCATGAGAAAAGCTCGACGACGGCGGCGTACGCGAGCGCTGGTGGTGGTCGTCGTATGCGCAGTACCCAGGGGCGAAGCAGCGGTGGTAAACATGGCCGTTGCAGTCCACTTGATGCACGGGGCAGATCGACGGCTGTTGATAAGCGCTGAATTGAGTACTATCCTCCATCTTGTTTTGAGATATCGATAGCCTGCGAGAGGGGTTATCACGGCATAGAATCTCGGCGATTGCCTCCACATCATCGTCCTGGTTGCCATCGGCGCCGTGCAGCACCTGCACCGCCTCACGGTTGAGTGAGCACATTCCGCGCACAAACGCCTCCTTCAGCTCTTCACTCAGCGCGGCATTCTTTTCCTTCTCCTCTTGGAGAAACTTTCTATGGCCGTTAACCTGCTCTAGCAGTTCTTGTTCGCGTAGGTCCCTCTTACGAAGCTCGACCGCCTCCAAGTGCGCACTACGGCGAGCAGCCGCGAAGAGGCGCCATTGCGAGTACATATGAAACACAGCTAAACGCTCTCGGTGTCGATTGGCTTCTTCGGCAAGACGGCGGCGCTCTCTGCAGCCCTCGACGTCACGCCTCCATCTTAAGAAGCGGCACAGCAAGTGCATCCTCGTAGACCTCTGCCGCAAAGCCTCAGCCGCGTTGGATAACTGCCTTTTCGCGGAAGCGTGCTGCTTCACTTCCGCTGACTTCTCAGCCTCTACAGCCGCAACCCGCTGCTTCATTTCCTCAATTTGAAGGCTGCACTCCCGTTCCAGCTCGCCCCGCACTTGCTCTAAGCGGCGGTGCAGGTACTCTTCAACCATGTCGCAAGTGTGCTTGTTCATACGCTCGCACGACGCGCGAACCTCGTCGGCCAACTCGACGATGAAGCTTCCATCGTCCTCCGCTTTCACCAAAGGCATGATGAAGGGCGTAGTAGAGAAGAACAACAGTGGGTCTGCAGCTTTTAAGGCTTATCAGAGTGAAGAGGGGGGGGGCGTTTCGAACAAACGTAAAGAAAAATACGGTGGAATGCAAGAAACAAAAAAAAAGAGAATTTCGTTGACAAACGAATCTTTCTTTTGTGTGCAAGCTTTCAAGATACGATGGACACGCGCAAATGGAGTAGAGAGCGGAAAGTGTGTGTGTGTGTGAACAGCAATAACAAAAGGGAGTGTTGAGTGAAGGAGAGCAATGCAGAAAGCCGCGACACTTGAAGAGCACCGCGAAGGGACGACGGTGTAAAGAAGAAGAGAAACAGCTGCAAATAGCACTGCTCTTCAAACTGCGTGAACAGCCTCCATCGAGAAACGCGGCTTGAGGGCCATGCGTGCGAGCGAGTGATACGATACAAAAAGAAAAACATAGCGGCCAGAATCCTAGCAAATCACTCTGTCGCGCCACAGTAGAATATGGTAAAGAGACTCGCAAAACAATCCGAGTAGAAAGCCGTGCCTTGCGCAGCCAAGACAACAAAAAGGCTCGCGGCTGACGTGCTCCTGCGACGGTGTTGACTACCATTGAGATCAGTGAATCATGAAGGCTAAGTGTGAAGTGCGAAGAAAATTGAAATGAGCGATAAACACAAATGTACACGGCAAAGCTGACAAGCTACGATGCCAGCCCATGAGTCAAAGGTGCCCTTACAACCACATAGATGCTCAACCACAAAGAACAGATACGTGCTGCAGCAAATTCCTGAGACAGAAACTTCCTATTAAACGATGTTGAAGCGGCCATGAAGACTAATCTCCTGTGAATGGCACCCACGAGCAAAGAAGGGCAAACACTCACTACTGTCGCGCAAACATGTCCTTTGTACTCGGATCCGCTTGAGAGCCGATAGGCTCATCCTCCGCCATGCCTTGTTGCTCCTGCAGTTGCGCTGCCTGCTGCGGATTCAACGTCGTCCCGTTCACGCGGAGCTCCTCCTGCCGCTTTCGGAGTTCTGCGTAGTCCTTCGCAGCCATCTGCGTCCGGAGAAGCGGGTTACGCGCGACTTTTTCGTGCAGAACGGCATCCCGGTAGAGCAGAGAACTTCCATAGGTGTACGCCTGCTGCGACGGGTTCTGGATGTGCGCCTCCAGAGCGTTGATAGTGCGGTCGAGCTCTTTGCGGTCAACAATATGCGACATTTTCTCACGCACCTTCGTGAGCTCCTTCAGCAGCGTTGCTTTCTGCTCTGCGTCTCCGGGGAGCAGAATTTGACACACGCGCCGCAGGGCATCGTTGATAAGACGGTGCCCACGCATCCGCGAGGCCAAAGCGCACTGTGTGTAGATGTACAAGTACGCTGGTTCGTACATGTCCCACATTTGTTGCACCTCCTCTCGATTTTGCGGGTAGACACGGAAGGCAAAGTACAGGTGGGTCCAAAACAGGAACGAATCCGATCCCTCGTGCTCCTTTGCACGCCACTGCAAAACCTTTCGCCGGAAAGCCACCTCGGCAACCTCGTTCACCGTGCGGAAGTACGGCAGCAGCTCGGGCAGCACCGCCCCACCGCGCGCGCGCTGCTCCATGTCTCGCAAGAGCAGCTCATTCGGTGGCTGCCACCCCAAACGACGGCTCACCTCCTTGGTGATCCATTGGCCGTAGGCAGGTAGGTTGGCGTGCACCACGGCAAGACGATACGGCAGCTCGCTGAACGGCTCAATCCAGTGGCGCGGCTCGCCCTCGGCGAATAGCTTCTCTACCACCGTCTCAACATCCTTTAAGTGACGCTCCACGTGCTTGTTCGGCTCGTAAACGCGTAGCATGTATTTCGCCTCCGTGAGCAGCGGGGCTTTCCACGACGTGGGGAGGCGCTCGCGCGCGGTGCGCACCGCCAAGTGGTACAAATTCAGACACTTTTCACGGTACGAGCGACCTGTTTGGAATCGCCCCTGGCGATACATGAACTCGGAGTGCTCCCAGTACAAGTCACCCATGTAGCGCAGCCAGAGGTGCTCAGCCGTCTCTTGTGTAAGTGGTGCTCCTTCGAGGAAAACGCGCGCGCGCTCCGGGAAGGGGTGGATCGACGGGTGAGTCTTCTTGTTTACGTTCTCCAGGCAGCGATCAGAGATGTCCGTGGCGAGTGTGAGGCGGCCCCGGCGCTCGTTGAACCACATGTACTCCGTCTCATCCGTCATTGGGTACCAGCGCTTCGTGGTGCCGGAGTGCCACAGCGCCTCTGCCTTGTCCAAGTGCCCACTGACTTCGGCGAAGACGGCACTCTCGCCGTCGAGGAACTCCTTCTCGTCGTATTCGTACGGTGGGTCGGCGTCTGGAATTGGGATCTGCACAATGTCCCTGCCCGCCTTGGCGTAGTTGCTAAAAAGCTCAATCGAGTCCTCAAACAGCTCCTCTGCTCGCGAACGGAAGCGGGTATCGGCGAAGTCGATGTGCATGCGCTGAAGATGCTTCCCCGCGTAGAAAGCCAAGGCGCCGCGGCACCACTGATAAAAGGCCTCCACCGCTGCGTCTCGAGCAGCATCGCTGACGCCCTCGACCCGAGAAGGACACTTCACGCGGGCGTCATTGAGGTGGCGGTGCAGAAACTCCCTGTGCGTCTCTAGCTGCTCCAGACTCTGGAACTCGGTAACAATGAACTCGCCAAGCACGTTTTTAATCCACTTCATGAAGGGTTTGGAGACCGACTCGTACTTGCGGTCGCGCACCATCACAGCGTAGCGCTGAACAGGGTTCTTGCGGATTGTATCCAGCTCCAGGGAAGTCATCTCCTGCACAAAGTTCATAAAGTTCTGGCCCAAAAGCTTGCTCTTCGCAGACGCGCGGCGGAGAATCTCGTCTGCCTCCGCCTTCACCGTGTTCGCCTCGGTTGTCCGATTCCCTTTGAATTTGTAAAAATCCGCGAGAAAATGCTTTGTGTGTGCCTCGAAGATCAACTGGAAAACCTCCTCTTGCTCTTTTGGAATCTCGGGATGGTCCCCAACGGCGCCGGCGCGGAACCTATCCATTGTGTCGAAGAGCATTTTCTCGCACTTGTCTTCGCTGGTCACCTGTGTCAGGTTACCGAACTCCGTAAGCGCTTGCTGGAAGGTCTCGCGGTACGCGCGCCACGATTTTTCCAGGTCTGCCTTGTTAAAGTCCACCGCGCTTGTTGCCTCCACGCCACGATACGGGTCGACAATCGAGTCCGTTTCCCAGGGTAAGGTGGGGAGCAGAATGTCGCTGTCGTACGTCAACTTAGACTTTCGCAGGCGTTCCTGGCGTTCCAGCCGCAGCCGCTCAGACTTCTTTAAGGGAGTTCCATTCTTGTCAACCTGCTTTTGCGCGTCTGCTTTCTCCTCCTCGGCCTTTGCGGCGGACTCAATGGAGCCGTCTTTTGCTACCTCGCGAAAGAGCGGGAGCGGCTTGTAGCCGGCGACCAGCTCCGGCAACGACTTCAGTTTGTGCATTTTGACCTCATCAAAAGCAGACGCGCCGGACGGTGCGTCGTCAAGTGTGACGCGCTCACTGTCGCGCAGCGGTGGTGGAACGTAGTACTCCTTCTTCGGCTGCTGTTTTTCTAGAGGATCGTGCACCATGTCGTACTCGCGAATGAGGGGCTCTGTCTCAACAAGCGTCTCGCGATACCACTTTGGCATCTCATCAAGTTCCTTGCTCTGCGGGACACGGTAAAGTTCGTTTGGCAAATCTGGCTCAGCATGCTTTGGGCGTTTCGCAACGTGAATGAAGCCATCCTCAGACGGCTTCTTTGCGGCAGCCTGCGTCGCAGCCACCGATCCCTTTTTACTCCCCGCCTCACGGACCTCCTTTGCAGGAGCCTGTGCCCCCGCGACGGACTCCGCCAGAACGGACTTCTCTATCTGCGCCACCGTCCGCTCCGCAACCGTCAGAAGTCGATTAACCTCTCCAGCCTCCAGTGCCTTGCGCTCCTCCTCCAGCTGCTTCACCTTCTGAACGTTCGCCTCCACTTGAGTGTGAAGGATAGGGCGATCACCGTATTGCTTGGACGTGTTGTGGTGCGCCGTCATGAGCGCGACAACGGGATCGTGGCCGGCTTGTCGAGACGCCTCTGCCCCTTGCTCGAGCATCTCGTATTGGATGTTGGCCTGCGTGGCGATTGCTGCGCCTTGCTCAACGGTGATGCCACTCGCTAAAGGCTCCATGTCCGCTTTAGGAAAGCCGGAAATAGGGTCAACCCTGGACGGGTCCAGTTCCTGCTTGCCAGCCAAAAGGGCCTGCCCTGCGCCGTACGCTTGCAGCTTCATTTTTGTCTTGGCCACCTCGAGGGGATCAGCGGTGCCGGAGAGCGCCTGATACGTCTGCTCTGGGTCAAGGTCCACAACGCCGGAGACGATTCCGTGGTACACATCACCCACCTCAGACTGCCGCTGCTCCTCCTCTTCCAGCAACACGCGGTCCGTCTGCAAGCTTTGATGGACTGCCTTGCGCTCCTCCCCTTCAATGAGCCACATTCGGTCTTTGTAGCGCGTATCTGCAAGGTGCTTCCATGATGAGTCTGACCAGCGCTGATCGGTCGGCAAAACGCGCCGGCGACCATTCTCGTCGTAGTGGTCCAGGTAATCCGTGTACCCTTGCGGCCAAATCATGCGATCCTTTTGGATCTTGAAGGAGCGGTCTTTCCAGTGTAGGTACCACTCCTGCTCTCGCTCGATCGGATCCTGAATGTACAAGTCGAAGCGATCGCGAATGTCCTGAAGCACCTCCTCCGAAGTGGGAATAAGCGACTTTCGCCATCGCACCTCCCACGGGAGGCCATCCACGTCCTGCTGCTCTTCCAGCATGTCGCGCCGCGTTTGCTGAGAACTCTTCGTGAGACGCTCCCCAGGGCCGTACTCGCCGAACTTTTTGCGCATCTCACGCTCCTTTTCTATGTCGCCGCGACGCCGAGCTTCATCTGACATGTCCGGTAGCTTCACGTGTTCAAGGTTGTTCAAACCAAACTGGATGTGTGGCGAGAGATCCGGTGACTCGACCACCGACATTTGCGACCCTGTGTTGGGGTCAGCGTTAGGCTGCCCACGCTGGCGATCACGAGAGCTGCCAAGTGAGCTTTGTGACTGGTGGCGTCGCGCACTCCACAGCGCAACAGCCGCGCCGCATTCCCTAAAAGAGGCAGACAGGCATCGCGCTGACCTCCCAAAGTGTTCTCTCTGCATCATGTGTTCTGTTTCCTTTCCTTTCAGCCAAAGCGCCACACGAATCGCTGCAAAAGAGAGCAACAGGCACGCTCCGAGAGACGATTTTACCTACGCCTCCTAAGTTCCTTTAGCACGCTGAATCCAGTAGAAAGAGATGGGAAAACGGGGGTAGAATCAGAAGAAGAGCAGTGAGCGCACATACAAAGAATTCCTGGCTTCGACAGCTAGAATAGCAACGGGGCCACTTATCGGTTGTCCTCCTCGCCGCATTTTCTTCTTCAAGGAGATCTCTGAAGTGGTGAGAGTGTCCTCTTTTGTTCTCCAACGGAAGGCATCCGCCTCGTAAATACATATATATATATATATATATGGTCAACAAGCATCCAAAAGAAGTGCACTGAAAGGAGCCAACGCGTTGTCCTGCATGGGTACAATGACCCGCCTTTGTCTTTTGCACCCTAAGACGACGCAAGAACCGCAATGTAAAGTGCCGGTCCCTTTTTCCTCTACTGATACGATCTCTTTCTTTTTGGGGTCCATCCCCATCGCGTTTTCCTTCACACAGTTGTAAATATATAGAAAAAAGAAGCACGTAACACATTGAAACCGAAAATAAAAGGCTCTGTTAAAACCCTCCATGCCCCCTCCCCCGCTTTTTTAGTTTTTCTCTTTGCCAGCAAAGATTTTTCTTGGATAAGCATTTGCAGTGCTGCCATCCCAATCGCTCCGCCAACTACTAGAGGCGAAGGCTAAGGAAAACAGCAACCTACAACAGTTATCCCAGAATCTGCAATCCGCTGCACGATCGTTCCTTTTTCTTTCCTCCGCTCCCACGATGCACTCATGTATTTACACCACCATCTTAGTCACCGCCCCCCCCCCTAAGCACGAGTCAACCATCATAATAACAAAGGAGTAGGAAAACAAAAGGAAGCATTGATGTATGTATATACACACCAATTTACAACACTCGACTACGACAGTTCTCTGCATCTTTCTTCTCCTTACCCTCCACTGCTTACTGCGTGAACAGCCAACGCTACGCTCCTTTGCGTCCTCTTGCCAGAGGGCACACAAAGCGCTCCTTTTGCTTCCGACAAAGGGCAAAAAAAAAACAAAGAAAAACGAGAAGGTGCATGACATACCTCACACGAGACCAGTCTAAACGTCAAGAAGAGAGGCGGAGAAGGAAAAAAAAAAGAGAGCTGAAGAAAGCCCCTTCAAAAGAAGCAGAAGCACAACAGCAACGTACAGCAAACATGCAAAACAGACAAAAGGTACGACCACAATTTGGTAGCGCAGGCGGGTGCACAGGGAAAAAAAAACTGCTTGAAAAAAAGGGGGGAAGACAAAGCAACATAAAAATAAAAGAGCAAAATCGAAAACAAAGCTGTTTGTTTTCCAAAGGGTGAGATTGATAATACAAAGTACGTTATTCTCCTTCAAAGGACGAAAGATCATTTCGATTCTGTGATAAATATGTGAGTGCCGCATCGAGCACGAAGATGATTAGATAATCACCTCCAGAGTGGCGTCGAACGTGCCGTATAGTAATGAAAATTGGGTGTGGTCAGACTCCTCTACTCATGAAATGGGTACCGCTCGGTGGCCATCCTTCGTTTCAGCATTTCCGCCGCGCGGCGGAGAGTGAAGTCTATTTTCGCTGGCACCAGAGAATCGAGGCTGGCGCTCTGGAAGGGTTTCTCCCTGGAGAATCTTCTCGAGATCCTTACCGCTGAGTGTTTCGTATTTCAGCAGATTGTTCGCAATCAACTCCAACTCAGCTCGGTGCTTGAGTAGTGTTTCCTTAGTCTCCACGTATGCCTGTTCGACAAGCCGGTGGACCTCCTTTTCGATCTTGAGCTTGGTCTCATCGGACATGTACGCACCCTCTGCGGTATCCGCCGTGCCGTAGTCTACAAATCCCATGGTGTCACTGAAGCCAAATTGACGGACCATGTGGCGCGCCATCTTCGTCGCCTGCTGGAAGTCAGACCCGGCACCGGTGGTAATGTCCTCAGAGCCGAGGAGAAGCTCCTCGCCAACACGGCCGGCTAAGCACACCTTCAGACGAGCCAGGCACTGGCGCTTGCTCTGGCTGTACTTGTCTTTCTCCGGCTGCTGCTGCACGAGCCCCATGATTCCGTTTCCGCGAGGGATGATCGTGGCCTTGTGAACCGGGTCCGCCCCGTCGCCCTTGAGCAGCATCGCGACGAGCGCGTGCCCGCCTTCGTGAAACGCAGTAACACGACGCTCCTCCTCCGGAATAATCTTCTTGCTTTCGGCCCCCATCATGACACGATCCTTGGCGTACTCGATTTCTTCGGACGTCACCTTCGACTTGTTGAGAACCGCGGCGCGGATAGCAGCAAGGTTAACCAAATTACTGAGTTCAGCGCCTGTAAAACCGGTCGTCCCACGCGCGATATCCATCGCACTCACTGTGTTGTCCGCCTTGATCTTGTCAAGATAAATTTGCACAACTTCAGCGCGCCCCTTCATATCTGGAGGGTCGACAGTAATAGTGGTATCTAGACGTCCGGGGCGTGTGAGGGCCTTGTCTAGAGTCTCAGGGGTGTTGGTTGCGGCCAGCACTATTACTGCCTCGTCAGAGTCGAAGCCGTCCATTTCCGCCAAAAGCTGGTTCAGCGTCATGCGCGAGGTTCCCTGGTCAGTGCGCGAGCGCCGTCCACCGAGCGCGTCGATTTCGTCGATAAAAATGAGAGCCGGTGAGTTTGCCTTCGCCGCTGCAAACAGCTCACGAACTCGGCGCGCACCGACACCGACAAACATTTCATCGAATTCGCTGCCAGTAGCATAGAAGAAGCTCACGCCAGCTTCCTTTGCGATGGCTTTGGCGAGCATTGTCTTGCCACATCCTGGCGGGCCGGCAAGCAGCGCCCCTTTCGGAAGCCGCCCGCCCAAATTGTAGAACTTCTCCGGGTCCTTCAAAAACTCAACAATCTCTTCCAGCTCCTTCTTGGCTTCGTCACAACCGCGGATGCTGTCAAACGTCACTTCCAAGCTGTCAAGGTTAACCGGTTTCACCTCCACGGAGCCAAACATGCCGGAGAGTGCTGGCCGCGAAAAGCCCGACTTGGCCGCAGGTGAGTCATCCTGGAAGCGGCTGCTGAATTCATCGATGAGGCTAAGGAAGCAGCTCAGCCCGATTCCCAAAAGTAAAAACATCCAAAGGCGGGTAGCCCACGATGCCTTCTGAGGAGCAGACACCACCACCACGGGTCGCTCCGTAGTTCCTAAGTCGTTGGGGAAAGGCGATTGCGGCTGTCCGTATGGCATACCGTTTTGTTGCAGCGGTGGCGGTGGTGCCTGATAGCCTCCGTTATAGGGAGTCCATTGTGGCTGCTGGTAATACGGATGCGGTGGCGGCGGTGGTGGCGGGTAAGCCCCGTTGTTGGTGTAATAGGAACGCTTCTCCAAAAGCGCTGGGGATAGAACAAACGTTACCTGTTGCTTCGAGAAGTGCTGTGGTTTGAACCTCACAACCATTGTGCGTTGGTTGATGTTTAACTGCACAGCACCGAGGTAGCGACGCATCGTGAAGTGAAGCAAGCCAGCTCTTATTGTACGCGAAACAGTAAAAAGAAAAAAAAGAGGGGGCAAACGGATGCACTGCTATAAGAAAAAAGGAGGAGCAGAGAAGCGAGCAACGTTATGGGAAAATATTTGAAGAGTCTCGAGGCAATATACAGTAGTTAGTCAAAGATGCAAAATCATTTAAGGGCCCCCGTTCACTGTGGCAATGTTATTCAATATCCCCCTTCGTCGTATGCTTTGTAGCTGTCTGCAAAGACGAATAAAGTGAGAGAAGTTGCTGTAAATCTGCATTTGCACAAATGCGACAAAAGGGAAATCAGCCAGCCATTTGTGAAACGTGAGAATCAAAAAGAGCTAGCTCCATTAAATTTCACTTTATGTTTCATTCTTACGTCAGAAACATCAAAGAAAAAAAAAGGTCTGCCAATAGCACTTTCAGCCCAACCAGACGCAGGTACCTAACTTGTTTTATTGGTAGCACGACACAATCATACTGCGAAAAGATTCTGGAAGTCCCTGGAGAATCGACTGGAGGAGGTCCGGACATACCTCGTTCGCCCGACGGAAAAACAACTGAATTGTCTCCCGCGTTTCAGGATAATTGGAGGCAGCCTGCTGCCAGCTGTACACCACCTTCATCACCGCAGGTAAATAGTTCCGAAACACCTCTGGGGGGCCCTGAGTGAATGCGCGGAAAAGGTGAATTGTGGCGTCAGACTTTTTCTGAGAATTCTCGGTTGTCGCCATCAGTTGGGCAATCGTGTCGATCCGGAGGTACGCAACAAAACCTGGAAACGACTCTAAGACGTAGCACAAGTCGAACGCCATCTGTACAAAGTGATACGCCGATTCGCCAAACACGTCGCTCCTCAGCGCGCCATTCGCAGCCCCCAGTGCGTCTCGCGCCACGGTGGAAAGCTCATCTGGATACTTGGACGTGATCAGCGTTATCAGCCGAACGCTGATCTCTTTCCATTGAGGATCGTCGGCCTCACCCAGCTCCTGCATAGCCTTGTTGAGTAGGGAATCGTGAGCACCGGGCGGCAACGCATCTGGGCCAAGCACCTGTATTAGAGCACTGAGTAGCGTAACAGCCGCTGCTTTGATCTCGTAAACATCAGTGCTGTTGAGGAAATGCATGGTGGTAGTAGGTAGGGCCCAAGAAGTTGCTTTCACCCACTGCGCAAGAACGGAAGTTGACACCGAGGTGATGTACGCTCCGCAAATTAACAGAGTGTTGAAGATAAGGTCAGCGTCATCGGTCACATTTCGGCTCATAACATCTGCTAGAACCCCGTTCCAGGTCGTTAAATTGGACGTAGCAAGCTCGTTGTTGGGGTATGCAGCTAAGAAGGCAATCGTGACGCGGTCGAGGGAGAATACGTCCTTGTTCAAAAGAGCGTTCGGTTCTCCGTGGACATACAAAGCGATGTACGAACTCTCAAACTGTGTTGCGCGGCTTTCCCGTTCCGCTTGAATCACTCCAGACAGCTTTTCCGCGGCCGCAGCATTGTCGAGGAAAGGGATAAGCTTGCTCAAGAGGTCAACCAGCACGGCCAGATTATTTGTTGAGTATACAGGGAGACAGCTGCATACGGACTCTAACAAGCTCGATAGATGCGGTCCGAGGAGTCCTAACTGTCCATAATTCTCCAATACGGCGTGGATGCTGTTTAAGGCGCTGACGGTTGTGATTTGAACACGCTTGCTTGTGCTCTGCAGTCTGGAGCTGAGAAGAGGAATAATTGTGTTCATCGCGGTCGGACAAGTTGCCACTATGCTATCACTCAGGCGTGAGAGTGACCACTCCGCAATGCTGACAACGCAAACGTGTTCCGATGGGTTCTTAATAAACCCAATCAATTGCGATACTAGTGACTGGAGAACACCACGAAGTTCAAAGGTGCACCCGTTTGCGATAGTTCCAACGAGGACGATGCCGGCCTCCCGCGCACGCCAGTCACTGCTACTCCACAACGCTTGGATTCGATCGATCAAGCTCTTGAAAGTTGCGTCGCTCGAAAATGCGCTGAGCACGTCAATGCACTTCAATGCAGAGCTTCGAAGAGTCATGGCGGCGGCGTCCTCATCAAGCGAGTCGTCTTGAGAAATATCTTTTGTTCCGCCTTTCACAGCGAAGCTGACTGCAGTAGTGTCGCGCACACGGTAGTCGTCGGAGTCCATAATATCTGCAACTTCTTCGTTCGACAAGAGCGAATGCTGTACGAGTGCCGGCGCGAGCGTCGGTATCAAGGAAGGAATACCAGCGACCAAAAAACGGAGAACGGTTTCTCCGCCATTTCGGTCATACAAATCGATCACTGTGGAAATAAGATCAATTGCAGCGGCAATCAACTCACGGTTTCCATCGCTTCCATTTTGATGGCTGCAAATAATTTGAGCGGGGTTGTTGATCCAAAAGGCAACATAGCGCTGGCTGTCCTGTGGAGTAATTTGAGAAAAGTAGTCAAAGTAGTCCAGTAAAAAGACGCATGAGCGCAAAACAAGGATCATGAGCGCCGAATCGCCTCCGCATGAGCTCTCAAGCAGCGAGGTACACACATTAGAGAAAAAGTAGCTAGCTTTTGAGAGTCCTTCCTGAAGAGGAGAGAAAGTATCCACGTTCCAGTCCAGCAAAGATGCCTGCTCGTAGATGTTGAAGCACATGCGAAATCCTGCCTTCCGAGTTGTCAGCGGGGTGCTGGAAGTAAGGATCAGTTGCGAGACCTTCAAGATTATATGCTCACTTGACGCACCAATTTGCTTGGGCAGATCTTCCATCAGGTACTGGAGGCAATAAAGAGCCGAAAGTGTTTTCAACTCGCCTGCAGGAAGCAGCTCATTCAGCAATATGCTAGGCAGATCGCCAAGCCCGTTGCTCGCCCACCATTCGAATGAGGTAAGTGCAACCACCTTCACAACTATCTGTGCGGCTGTGCGAGAAAGCCTAGCGTCAGGGGGGTTTCTCAGAGCTTGTAGTCCATGGCGTGCTGCTTCTTTCACCGCGTCTTCTCCCAGCGCATGGCGAGCAGCAGCCAAGTTGTTCTTCAATGTAATACCCGCCAACTGGCGATAGTGCGTCCAATCCACAGGAAGTACGGAATCAGCTACAGGATTTGAGTCCGCACCAAAAATAACAGATAACAGGACACAAAAAGACGGGTTAGCCTCATATTGCTTCAGCTCTGCATAAGCTGCTTTCGAGTTGGAGACTTCTACTCCATTGTTGTGAAGGAGCTTGATCACGTTCACTAAGTCGTCTCGCGTGGGAGTGTACATTGCTAGTAATAATAATAAAAATGTATATATATATTTATATATATATATATATATATATGCAATAAACCTTTTGTTGGCACTTACTTTAATTAAAAATAACGTGGGGCACTGTGTATACCTTCAATTATACGCACAAAATTTTGAGAATGAAAGAGGGAGAGAAAGAAGAAAGAAGTAGCAGAATGACAGCAACGTATCGTAAATTGTAAAAAAAAAAAAATCAACACAGGAAAAATGTAAAGACATTTTCTCTTCAAAAGTAAAGAAGACGAGAACTATTTATGTCAAGTTGAGCGATCTTTTTCCAATAGAGCTTTTCCATGGCATCAATACCTACAGAAAAAATCTCAACGATGATATTGTCTATTGAAATAGACACACATGCTTTGTGATATATAAGAAAAAAATGGGTATTTTATCGGACTTAAACCTATGATTGCGTGATTGTTGTCTCTACGTTTTCTCTCCTCAGCCAGGATTTCGAAGTTATTAACTCAAATCAACGTTTTATCCTCACACAGTACTGTAGAATATAATTATAATACAATACGCGAGTATATCTATAATATTGATAGCAAAACCATAGAGTGCGCAAAATACAAAAAAGGGGCATCTTTTATATACCTTTGAAAAATTTCCAACAATAAAAAGAAGAATATACAGGGAAGCCTGCTTTTGTTTGAAATCCGCACTGTGCTGTAAGAAAATCATCCTTTTGCTCAGTCCACTCCTCATTGTTGTTGTTTTTTTCCCAATGGCTGCAACACTTATTACAGTACACTATACCATATGTGAGCTACAAGTCATCAACAGCTGGTAGTCAACTACACCCAGCTGCCGAAATCAGGTATTGAAAGCCACAGCGTATTCTAAAGCAAAAAAAGAAGGAGTAATATTTCCAAGCTTTGCTTTCTGCTCACACCAATCTACTAGTTGATAATTCTGCGCTCAGTAAATTTACCCTCCCGTCGATTCCGTCATTCGAAGGATCTTTGGTCCATCAAGTGCATTAATTTCTGCACTGACTTACCACCCTACTGCGCATTTCTGGATTCCAAGAAAAAGAAATGTTATGGTCACAGAAAAACGGGGAAAAGGTGCCGGCCCTTATTCCGGAATGAAGCGAAGCGACCTATTTGCTCGCTGGCCACCATTATCAGGAGTAAACACCTGAAACTGCATGAAAAAATGGAAAACATTAGAGACGGGTAGTTTTCGTCAGACAACCCTCTGTGGCAGGCTTCTTTGCTTCCTACATATAATAATTGTACAGGTCACTCTGCGGAAATTTTTGCGATCACAAAAACAACTACTTTCACTTGAAAAGTTAATTCCAAAGAGCGCTAACCACCTCTTGTGTGGCCAGGCACTTGCTGCATATACATCGAATAATGGTTCCAAATCACACAATCTCCCAGGCGCAGCGTTCTTCCCGCCCTTTTGACTTTGAAGATTCGTCACATCAAGTCTCCATCCTTTGCGGCGCTTTTAAAGGGCACGTACAATTTCTTCTCAGATCAAACGCACATAAATATCTTCGTCCCACTGCAACTTAATCAACGCGTTGCTTCGTGCTTGAAGGTGGGACCTGAATGATTGGTTTCCTTAGGGAGTGCTCACATTATCAGCCTGGGAGGTGGTCTCGTTGACGCTGGGATTTTGCGATTTTCAACGTTCAACACAAACTCCGCTTCTCTGTCTCACCTGAGAGCCTTTTTCTTAAGGGGCTGAGGGACGTAGGAAATATGTTCCACTCTTCCCTAATCTTCATCACCACCAGTAGAACTAAGTGGGCAGCCACTTCATTCCCTTTACATTAAACAAATATTTACCAGCTCTTTTGATCCTCAAAGGACGTCTTGTTCCAGTGCCACATTTGAGCTCACCCCCCCCCGTCAGATCTCTCATAACAGAGGCCCCTGTTTGAAAGAAGCCTCTTGCCTCTGTATCACCCAAGTTCATCCCTGTTTTCGTGAAGCATTTGCCAGATTTCTTGCGATTTTTTGACCGTGGAATGAATGCTTCCGGTTCGTCTGGGTCTGTACGCGCGAGCTGCGCATCCTAGTAGAGCGGTTTCGTGAGTGGGTTCCCCAGGTGATTTGGGTTTTCGGCCGCCGCCGCGCCCGGGGGGGGCGGGAGGTGGGGAAAGGTGGCTACCGGCGCTTGTGCCAATGCCATGGCGCCGCCGCGTGGTGGCGGTGGGGGC
>LJSK01000284.1:15053-33144 GCA_001299535.1 Leptomonas seymouri
CCCCCCCCCCCTCTGTTCTCCCTCTCCACCCCCCTCACCCACGTTGCTGCTGCGGCTGTTGTGCGCAGTGCAGCACTCCAACAGAGAAAAGGAAAAGTTCGTGATGGATACGGTCGTGGTCTTGACCTTCCTTCGCTTACTTTCGCCGTTGTGCGCCACGCAGCCCCGCCAGGCGTGGACGCATCACGGCGGATGCCACAATGCCATCGTTGTGCCATCACGCCAACGCGCCCACCTCCCACGCCCACACCACCGTCCTCTCTATTTTGCCTTCGCTTCATGCCTCGTGCGAACAAGAGAAGGCGGAAGAGCAGACACACCGGGTACAGCCGTGAGTTCAAGGAATGGGGCGACTCTCTGCTCCTCCACCCGGCCCCTCTCAACCAGTTGCGCGCTACACGAGCCGCAGCGGTCGGGCCGTGACAACGCCGGTGCGCGCCGTCCCACTAAGCTGAAATCAACACGGCGAGCACCTCGCCCGCGTCCGGCAGATCCAGAGAGCAGCTGCACAGCGGATTTCATGCAGGACGCACGGCAGCAGCATCACGGCATCTTCCAGAGTCAGCACATCAAACCTTTCCCCGTGCGCGCGGCGATTGATATTGGAACGGGCGGCGTGATGTCGCTCTGCATCGGCCGCGTCGACGCCCGCGTGGGCGCAGTTCAACGGCTCATGTACCAGACACAGCTCCCGCTCTATCTCGAGAAGTCGCATCCCACATGCAGCAGCGACAACACGTTCACGCTGAGCGAGCGCACGGCTGACGATGTGAAACGCAAGATGCGCGTGTTGCACGGTGTCATGCGGCGAAACGCTTTTGAGGGGCTGAGTGAGCGGGCAGCAGTGCTGTCGTGGCCCCTGTGTCTCGCTGCAAACGCTAAGTCCTTGGCAAACGAGCTAACACGTGAGTTCAAGGTGGATGTGCGCGTGCTCGGTGATACTTTCAACGTGCAGTGGCCACCCTCTGTGATTGGTGCGTCTGCTCCTGTGGGGAACCACCAGGGCGAACGGGAAGCAGCTGTGTTGACGCAATCAGCGCTGACAACAGCAGGCAGACGCGCAGCACCCGCAGATGCATCCTTGTCGCCGCGGCAGGGTGAAGACAGGCTGAAAGCGTTGCTGCGGAGCGCTGCATCTGCCAAGAAGGCGAACTCAACATCCGAATCGGCGTCCATACAGCAGACCGCAGCGTCGTCTCACCCGGCAGATCTTCGGGCGCAAGTCGACCAGCTTGCGTTTCTCTCACACGCCGCCGCCAGCCAGTGCGTGGCGCCGCAGCGGCTGCTCGTGCTGAGCGAAGACCCGCAGCGTGGCGTGCGTCTCCTTGGCATGGGCGTGTCACCCGCCGCGGAGGTGGCAGACCTGCTGGAAGCGGCTGAGAGCGCAGAAGCGGTGGCCAAGTTGAGGTCCATCGCGTTTGCCGAGCCGATCGTGCCGAGAAGGACGGCAACGGCGGGCGATGGCCTGCCTTCTTTCGATCATCAGGACGGCCAGCAGTACGCCGCAGCGCGGAGATCAGCATCTGGTAGTGTGGTGCCTGTCGTCGATGCACATGAGGGACTGTGTCTCGTCGAGCACACCCTCCCCGTCGACGTGGCCTCCGCTCACCGCTACTGCATCACCCACATCCAACGCCGGCCACCCGAGAGCTACGGCTTACACACGAGCAGCCCGAACCCGATGCTGCCCGAGGAGTTCTCCGCGTTACGCTTTGTGATGAGTGAGTCGATCCGACATGGCCTGCCGCGGTGGGTCACACGCAAATCGCAGCTCGGGGGGATGCTGGTGTCGACGAGTCACAACGGGGGCCTCTTCAACATCGCGGCGCGCGTGTCACAGCAGACGAACATCTCCCTCGACCACTTGGAAGTGCACGCCCAGCACCACTTCTGCGGGCTGACCGACGTGATGCTGGCAGAAAACTTCCCCAATCCGCTGCTCGTGCTGCCGAGCGCGGCGCTGTCAGCGGCTATCCTACGCGCCCTCGAGTCACCGCGGATGCGGTACGTGCCGGAAGTCTCGGTGGCGGCGGCGCTGCTCGTGCAGCCGTCGCTGTGGCTTGCCAGCCGTGCAGCGGAGGTCCGGCGGCGGCGGCTGTCGTTGGAGGATCATCCGCTCTCGGCCACGCACACGTCAGCGCGGCGCGGCCTCGTGTTTGAGCGTCCACACCGTAAAGACAATCCAACGGCGGCGCCGGACGCGGCGCGGGTGATGAACGAGCGTTGGAACCCGCTGTCGTATGAGCAGGGCATGCAAGGGACGTGAGAAGTAGTAGAGAAGCGCTCTAGCACCAACACGCGGCCGTGGGTCGTACGGGCCACCAGCTAAGCTGGCTGGCACCGCATTACGACTGGGTGACGCGCAGCTCGAGCACACGCGGGCGAGTTGCTGTGCCTGTCTGCCTTCACAGATGCTAGTCAACGCGCCCCTCACCCCCGGGGGGCGGGGGGCGGTTGCGGTGCACGGAGACGCACTCCGGAGTGCGCCATGGAAATGATCGAAGCTCTGGCTCTCGAACATTAAGTGAATAACAAGCAAAAGGTGTCACGCATTGATGATAACAGCTACGGTCGTGGCCGTCATTGCTATAGCTATTACGATTTGATTTGATTCGATAGCGTTGTGTGTCGCTGCCGCGCTCACCTGCGGGTCATTGCGTAGCCGAACCTCTTGACAGCACCTTCCTGCACTCTCCCCTGCGTCTCTCCTTCCCTCACAAACGCTTCGCCCGCCGAGCCGAGGCCACACGCCTCCCCCCCTCCTTCCTCTGTTTGACACCGCAGCAGATCAATAGAAAGAAAGAGAGAGAGGTGTAGCCTAAAGAGATGTCGCTTGCGCATGTTGTCGCGGCGCTGTTACTGCTGGTGATAGGCGGCAGCCTGCTCTTCCTCTGGCTGCAGCGCCGACACAACAGTGAGTGGAAAGCAGCGCTCGGAGAAGAGAAAGTCAAGAAGGGCAACCGTGGCGAGCAGCAACGGCGTGGGTCTCCACAAGACCTCCCAGGCAACAACAGCGATGACTCTTTAGAGGAGTTCAACGAAGACAGGGGCGTGGGCGGGGGCATGCGCCGTCGTCCACAGCGTGGCGCCGGCGGACGCGATCAAAATGCAGAGCAGGACGGCGGGGATGTGGACGTGTACGATGAAAACGGTGTGAAGCTCACCCGCCTGCAGCGTAAGAAGCTGGCAAAGGTGCGTGAGCGTGAGGAGCGTCGACAGGCCCAAGAAGCCGCTTTGGAGTCGCAGCGCCAACGGCAGGATCAAACAACGCAGCGTGACGTGGAAGCAGCGCTGCGTGAAGAAGAATTGAAGGCAGCCGAAGACGCCGCGCTGCGTGAGCTAAGGGCGGAGAAGGTCAGGGCCGATAACGAAGAGTACGCGAAGTGGGTGGATCACATTGGTGTGGAGGAGCGAGGCGAACTCGGCGATGAAGCGCGCGAGCGGCAGGCGCGTGTACAGGACTTCCTGCTCGAGCGAGCCGCGAGGGTGCAGGCCCATGCGCGGCGCAGTTCCGCCGCCAGCGCTGCGGCGCAAGCACAAGACGTAAATCGGGTAAACGCAGAGGCAGGGAAGAACAATACGGAGGGCCACGTGTTGGTGCTGCAGGCGGCCGCACGCGATCTGAAGGTTTCCGTCGAGGAATTGGTGCATACCATTGAGCAGATGGCACGTGATGGCAAGGTGGACGGCGTGTTCGATGACCGGGGCAAGTACGTGTTCATCGCTCCGGAGCACTTCCCGCAGCTGGCACACTTCTTGCGCGTGCGTGGGCGTGTGTCGGTGCAGGAGTTCACGAGGGAGTGCAACCGCATCATCATGCAGACGTAAATTCATAAAGCGAGCGGGGGGAGGGGAGGGGGAAGGCGGTGGCTGCGGGCTCCGAGAGTGTTTGGCAGAGTCGTTCCTCGGCCGACGTGCACCTGCTCCCTTCACCGCCACGATGCTTCCGTCTCTGATGCCAGCCTCATTTCTTTTTCCTCCTTTTGCTTGTGGGCGAAGTGTGTTGAGGTTGACATGCTCTCAGCATGGACGAGAAGCGAAGAAGGGCGCGCACCTGAGACGCGTGCCGGCGTGAGTGACGCCCCTCCCCGCCCGACTAGTCGGAGAATGAAATTGCGCTGCTGACTTCGTCGCAGTGGACGACGCCGTGGATGGCCACCCTTGACTGTTTGTTCTCATGTTGTAGGCGGTGAAGAGACGAGATGCATCGGATGGCGCCTTAGATGTGCCTCACTGCACGCCGCGCCCCCCCCCCCACTCAAAACCACCCCCACCACCCTTCATCCATCTTCTCTCTCTCTGCGGCATGCGTCTCTTACTCTGCACGTGTACTCACACGCCTACATGCGTATGAGCGGACTGCATCTGCAAGCTGCTCACACACGCACACACCCCTCTATCTCCCAAAGACTTGCAGATGTCATTGATCCCTCTGTAAGGCTGGAGCAATGACGGAGCACATGCTGGCTGATTGAAGTCATATCGAAAGGCCATGCCCCTCTCCCCTATCCCAGCCCCACGCCCTCTCGTCTATGGCCACAAGCCGTCGACACCGCTGGGCCACCCATCTGGGGTTCACCCCAGCGTGCAGCAAGTGACAGCAGCATGCAGGAACAACTGCCGGGCTGTGGCGGCGATCCAAACTCTAAAAAGAAAAAGACGGTGTGGGGAGGAGGCGGTGGCAGGCGGCCTGACCCTGGCGCGGAACCACCACCACCACCCATCCCCTCCACATGGGCAGCGAGAGCGGTGTGCAGGAGGCTCGGTGCAATGCCGGTGCGTGTGCGGGCAGACGCTCCGGTGGCGCCGCGCGTATATGGAGGTAGTGGGGGGGGGGTCCAGGTGGTGGTGGTGCAAGCAAGAGGGGAGGTGCTCTGATGAAAGGGCAGGGATGCTCTGCGTCTCTGTTGAAAGTAAAGAGAAGAGGTATTGCCGGGGCATGTCGCCATCCGGATGGGGGACGGCCACGGTGGAACTCCCCCTAGCGAGAGCCAACGCGGGGAGGGGAGCGGGGTCTAGAGCGATCCAGCCCCAACTGCTGAAGTCCCTTCGAGTGAAGGAAGACGAGCAGGACCAGTCTGCCGCCCTATCAGTCATTGATGCTTGTTTTCATGCCTGCTTGCTGCTAATGACTTCAAAGAAGATATAGATGCGTACACATAGAGAGCGCTTCCGCATAGGGACGCAGCATGCTTCTCAAAAGCCCATCGGCCGTGTGGCGGATGGAGCATGTAGAACTACTTTCGTCGAGCCGTCTTGACGGACTCCGGCCCATCCATCTCGTGAACTCCTCTTCACCTTCCGCACCCACCATCTTCTCACTCCCCCATCGAATGACGTTGTACCCTGCGGCACCCCATAGCAGTGGCTTACGTCAATCGGCTGCAAGGCGTTAATGCAATTCGAACCTCTGTGACGCGCGTACAGACTCGAAAGAAACGAAGCGGCGACCGGTGCGCTGCACTCAGTCAGCAGGGAGGGGGTGACAAACCAACGGAAGCGAAGTAGAAGAAGGCAAGAGAAGCCCACCGCGTCCATTGGATCTCTCTCTCTCTCTCTCTCTTGTTGCTGCTGTTGTTGTTATTGTTTTTCTCTCTGGTTCAGAAGCCTCGAGTGTGTGCTGGGGGCCACGCGTCTTCTGCTTGACGGCGGTGTCGAGGGCAATACTCTCTGTCGTGTGGGTTCGCCGAGTGTTGGACGGCGGTGCTCTGATCTGCTTTGCGCAGGCGCTAGCTGTAATACCTAATCCATAACTAAGGGGCATCAATTCTTGTTGATTTGATTTGATTTGATTTGGCTTGCGCTTCTGATTTCTTCATGTTACGGGAAGAAGACTCTGCCTTCTCTGAAGAAGAGGTCGGTGGTGCCTGGCCCCAGCCGCATACAGCCACGGCCGCTGCCACAGCCGCCGCCACAACGTTGGGACACACCACAGATGCTTCAGGCCTCAAGGCGAAAGGAGTCGAAGACCCATCATCATCGCCGTTTGCGTCACCGCAGCTGGAGCCAGCGTTACAGCACGTACGAGGTGACACGCAGCACATGAAGGAAAGCCGAGAGAGCGCCTTTGCACGAGCCGCGGATGAGGCTGCGGTGTCTGCAGACAGCAGCACGCCAACCGCGCAGGCTGGCACCACCTCGCATCGGACGCATGAAGCTGACCCATCGGCTCTAGGAGCAACGGACGCGCACGCGGACCGGGGTCGTGATGCATATTCAATAGGCGGTGATCATGACAGCTCTGAGCAGCAGCGGTGCCCAGCTGAAGATGGCCATCGGCTTGGTATGGCCTGTCCTCCATCCGCATCTCCAGCTGCGGTAGGGAAAACAGCGCTGGATGCAGAGCAGCGGGGCAAGCACGCCATTGCAGCGGCAGCCGTTCACGCGTCGTCTTCACAATCGCGAAGCCACAGCGACTCTCGTGGCCCGCCCGTCGCCACGGTGATGGACGCCCCAGCGCACGCCGAGGCGGTGGTGACAGCTGCCCCAACCACGTCACTGATCGCTGCCCTCGTCTCCTCCGGTGCCGAAGAAGCGGCGCTGTTCTCGTGTGAACTCGCGCGGCACGCATCACAAGACACTATATCGTATAGCATCTGCCCCTCCTCCTGCTCTTCGTCGCCGTCTCGCTCGAGTAAGGATAGGGAGGACACATGCGACCCGGCATCACCGGTCGTAGCGGTGGATGCCGCAGCAACTTGCACGAGCGTCTTCTCCGATGAGCTGCAGCAGCAGTCGTTACCCCGCGATGGCAACAGCCACAAGATGAGCGGCCCGTTGCTTTCCCTGAGCAACGACCCCGCCGAACGCAGCCTGAACGCCTCGGAGTCGGTGCTCTCCTCTCCTACCGCTGTGACGCTGTGGGGTGTGCACCGTGACCTACGTCGAAAGCGCATCAAGAAAGTGAGCCACTACATCCTTGGCTCTCTGCTCGGTGAAGGCGCTTACGGAGCCGTGCGTGACTGCATCGACATCAACACCGACAACGTCAGCCGCCGCTTCCAGCGCTGCGCCATCAAGATCATAAATGGCAACTACGCCAAGGCAGATATGCCGGCGATCTTCGGCAACCGTCACAGCGGCCAGAGCTGCATGGATGGCGGCGGGTCGCCCTCACCACATCAGCAATCTGCTACCGCCTTGGTTTCGCCTGTGCGGGGGACGCTGAAGCGCACGTCCGGCAGCGGCAACGGCGGCGGTGGGGGCATGCGCTGTCACCATGGAGAGGATCAAAGGCGCCAGGAAATGTTTCAGCGCGAGATGCGCAACCTCCAGCGTTTCCACAGCAAGAACATCATCCGCGCGCTCGACAGCTTCACGCGCTACAACAAGGAGTATGTCGTGCTGCCGATTGCAATCTGCAGCGTGCAGCAGCTCGTGCGGCAGCTCATGCGCACGCGCTGGCGTGAGGCGGTGCGGGAGTGGCGGCGGCGGCAGAGGAAAGCGCTCCGGAAGCACAAACACACGGCGGCCGCGGGTGCGAGCAGAGGCGATGAAGGCGGTATGGGTGAGGCTCCGCAGCAAGCGCTGCAGCCGATGGTGCTGCCAGCTGTTGATGCGTTGCGCTTCGAAGACCTGGCGTTTATGACGGTTGGCACGAGTGATATGGACGACGAAGAATCAGAGAACTACGACGAGGAGGACGACGATGCCACAACAGCAGCGACGACCTTCACCTCTGCCAGCGCTACCCCAGGCCACAACGCAAAGCCGCACGTGAAGGTAAGCAGCAAGATCAACTGCAACAGCACGCATGCACGTCACGTGGACGCGTCGCGCAGGACGCACGACGTGGGCGCCGTGACGTATTACCGTGAGGACGGCCTCCACAGCAGCGGGAGTTTGAGCGATCACGACGCCGATGCTGCCAGCCGCCACAGCAACGGCGGCACCAGGGGCTTCGCAGGACTCAGAGGTCCGCATGCAAGCTCAAATCCGAATACGGGCGGCATCAGCCACCACCGTCACCGTGGACTGCCGCGAGTACCCTCAACTGGTTCGAACAGCACCACCACGACTACCACCACCACACGCACCATCGATAGCTACGAAAACGGCAATAACAGTAGCAGCGACACGCGTGGCGTGACGCGGCGCCAGCAGCGCGGCGGCGCAGAAGACGAGACAAGCGACTTGAGTTCCTGCGGCGTACACCACAGCACCAATTCAAACTGCATCCATGTGATGAGCGCTACACCGATCGCGGAAGGTGTAGAAAGTTTTGTGCAGCACCACCACCCTCCTGAGGGGACGCGCAGACGAACCGGGGAGCGGGGCAGCACCCCACCCGCCGTGGCCGTGCCATCGAAGAGCCTGCCGGTCGACGACAGCCGCCCCCACCTCGCCTACCCAATATGCCCCACCACCCTTCTCAAAGGCATCTTCTATCAAGTTGCCTCAGGCGTGCACTACCTCCACCAGCAGAACGTCGCCCACAACGACATCAAGCCGTCTAACATCCTTCTCTTCGAGGACGGCACGGTGAAGCTGGGTGACCTAGGGAGCGTCAGTGAGACCTACAACGATCAAGGCACGCCGCTGTGCGCGTCACCGGAGTTATGCAAATACTTTTACGGTGGGATCGCGCCTCCACCATCGTTCTCGCAATCGGTCGAGTCGGTCGGCCGCGATGCAGCGAAGCCCAGCGACATGTGGTGCTGCGGCCTGCTGCTGTTCTACCTCATCACCGGCAAGCCTGGGCCGCTGCCGGTGCAGTTGCAGTACTTTCAGTGTCTGCACAGCTCTCACAGCATGGCGAAGGACAGGCAGCGCTGTGGGGCTGCGGGTGCGTCTTCCCTGAGCTCCCCCGCGCCTCCGTCGGCCATCGTAACACGATATCAGCTCTATCGCGCGATTGCCGAGCAAACCGAGCCGGTGGACCTGAGTGGGCTGCCAGACATGATTCCGCCGGACTTGGGCGATGAAGCGGTGGTGGATCGCGTTGCGGCCGAGGCCGGCACCGATAAGTCGTCTGCCTCCCCCTACCCTAGAAACAGCGTGCGCCACCTCCTGGCCGGCTTGCTGGAGCTCGATCCGCAGCGTCGTCTAACGTCTGAGCAGGCCCTCCAGCACCCCTGGCTGCGCATGACGTTCCGCGTGAAGCCAAACGATAAGGATGCCCACCACGGCAATAGAAACAGAAAGACGAGTAAGTCAGGCAGGAAGAGCGGCTCTCCGAATCCGCAGGGCATCCCGGGCAGTAGCACCGGCAACGGCCCCAGCGGCGCGCCGCTGACGATCACACGCAAAGCACCGTCGAAGCAGGCGATGGAGGATGCGATTCAGCGCGACGTCGCACGCCGCATCACCGAGTCTCGGCACGTGCAGCACATGCTGATGTTAGACCGCCAGCGGCATCTTCAATTTGTCGCGGACTGCTGCAACCTGCTGAACCTCAGCATACCACCCGAAGTCATCCGGGTGCAGCCGGCGGAGCCGTACCGAGAAGACGCCGGAGTACCTGCGGCGGGTCTGGCGAGCACGCGGATCGGCGCGGGCGTTAACACACCGCCTGCCGCGCGCCCCGCTGCCTGGCAGCAGCACAACGTGGCGGCCACGGCGACGGTCGGCGGTGGTCGCCACAGCCCGCGCGTGCACAGCGCCGCCAGCCCCAACAGCCGCACCAGCACCCACGGCCACGATAACAGCAACTCGGACGTGGCCACTGGCACGGTGCTGCGGACCGCGATGCTGCCCGCCGTCATGCCACCCGGCTGCGTCGATACCGAGCTGTTCCTTCCCCACTCAGAGGCCGGATACTACGAGCAGAAGAGCGGAAAGTCGGAGTTTGATCTGCGCGTGCTGCGCCGCAAGCCGCTGCTGATGGCGCAGCTTAACGAGTACTTCCACAATGTGGTCTTGGTGCAGTGCGGGTACCGGACAGGGCCGGACCCGAACTTCCAAGCTATGCGCGTGCGTGCGGTGCCGGTTGAAGATGAAACTGGAAGCTGCAGAGGCGGCCGTCGCCGTGGCGGAAGCGGCAGTGGCGGCACGCAGCAGCCTGCCGTCGTGATCCTACCCGGTGCGGGCAGCACTGTCTATCGCAACAGCCCCTCCGCTGGTGTCGTGCAGGTTGCGGCGCTAGACTCGATCACCGACTCGGACGGCATCTTCGATTCCGCTGCAACTGCAGGGAGTATAGCGGGTGTGCTAGCCGAAGACGTGTGGGGTGCGGGCCCGCGGCACCAGCCGCGTGTGCGCGTGGATGAGAACGGCAACGTGGTCAGCGCAGCGGCGCAGTACCTGGCCACCACCGCGGACCTTGCCACGGCCGCTGTCGCCGCAGGTCGTGTGGTGGGCAGCGAAAGTACCAGAAATAACTTGGCATTCGCGAACGCCGCAAGCAGCCGTGACGGTGGTAGTGGTGGCGCAGCGGCAGCTACCTCCTCCTCTGCCACCGCCAATCGACCCTCTCAGCGCAGCGCGGCGTCGTCCCTTGTACACGCCGCAGCAGGTCCTTCTTTCGGTAACGGCAACAGCAACCGGCAGCCACGTTCCTCCGGATCGAGCCGGTCTGCTGCACCTGCCGCTACGAACAGCACCAACAGCAGCGGCCATAACAGGTATGGTAGCGCGGAGGCGATGGACACACAAGAAGTGATGGGCACCGCCGTCTTCAGCACCGCTCGTGCGAGCTGGATCCACGGCAGCAGTCGCCGAGTCGCGAGCCGCGGGAACAGCAACAACAACAACAACAGCAGCCGAAACCCGCGGGATGCGAGTGAGTCTGCATCGGAAGCGGAGCACAACGTGGCAATGCGGGAAAGCTCGAAGTGCCTCTGTGGCCTGATGTAGGGTAGCCTCCGGGCTCCTGCAAGCTCGATCGCCGTGTGCGTGCGAGGACGCCTACTTCACACTGCTCACTGCTCTTTCCGCTGTCGGCGAATGGTAGAAACGCCGCGACAGCTGTTCTTCTTCTTTGTTTGGATACAGAAACGTGGCGTTGCCCGATTGCCCGCACATTTCTCTGGGTAACCGCAGCGGTGGCGGTGGTCTTCCATGGGTCGTTCTCCGTTGAAGTCGAGTTTGTTCGCAGTGTGTCGCCACCCCTCGGGCGAAGCAAATCCATGCGCAGTCATTCGCCCTGCCAGCCGCTACCCATCACACCTGTCGCCCGATACGTACTGAATTTTTTAGTTGAGATGCCCTCTCTCCCTTCATATTATTGTTACGGAACGCCGACCTCCTCCGTCTGTGAGCACGCTGCGGTTGGGAGTGTGACGAGTGATGGCGATGGAGCGTGCGTGTGTGTGTGTGTGTGTGTGTGTGTGTGTGTGACTACACGCCCTTCATTTGATTGGTTGCTTCTTCTTTTGTTATTGCTGTTGTTCTTAGTTATGATCTCCCGAGCTCCCCCACCCTCACCGCGAACGACTGCAGCAGTGAGGCCCTTTGTTTGCTTGCCTTCTTTGGACTGCGGCGATCGGGCTGACGTTGATGCTGATGCTGATGCTGATGTTGATGGTTTAAGGAGCTCTTACTTCATTTCCTTTCATTATTTCTTTTATGTTTAAAGAAGGCGTCGTCTTGAGAGTACGGACGGCAATAGCGGATGTCACTGACATAAAGCAAAGGAGAGAGAGAGGGAGGGGAGCGACACTACGCCCCTCCTAGGCGCGTGAGCCGCCGCCCGCGGAGTTTCAGATCGGAGTTGATGTGTGTGAGAGAGAGAGGGGGGGTCTAGCCTCTTCCCTATCGGGCACACCGAACAAGAGGCGCCCCGCTGCATATCCGCCGTCTTCACACACACCCCCACGACTTCATGCTACTTGACAGTCCCGCACACACACACACACACACACATCCACTCTCACCCTTCCGTCCCCATAGTTGCCCCGTCTTTCAGCAAGCGCTTCACGAAGCCTTTTTAAGAAGAAAAAACGTGTAACTCGCATCACGCCCGTGCCCTTCACCGAAGCAAGCTGAGCGTGTCCGGCGAATCCGCAGCTACTTGCACTCACGCAAAGCAACGCTTTCATCGCCCATCATGGCGAACATCAGTGATGCCTTCGCGGTGGGCAAGGTCACCGGTGCCAACCGCGAGCCCGTACACGCGGCAGACGAGGGCAACGTGCGCCAGCGTCCCCGCCGCCGCCCATGCAAGGTGGTGGTGTACTACTTTGATGAGGATGCCGAGGAGGAGGTGGAGGCCGGCGCCACACAGCCGCTGCAGCCCTGCAGCAAGCGGGAGGGCAGCGGGAAGAGGCAGGGCCTCGCAGGGGCCAGCGACATCACCACGTCAGAAGGAGATAAGATGGACTGCCCGGGGATCGAAGAATTGGAGTCATACAGGAATGAAAACAACTGTCGCGTGGCTACTGGCGCCACCTGCTGCTGCCGCTGCCAGCCACGCAAGCCCGTCTCCGTGGACAACCCCCGTATTGGCTCGCCTACCCCCCTCGGCTTCTTTGCTTTCGGCATGACGACGCTGCTGTACAACGTGCACAACGCAAGGATCTGCGAGCTGAACATGGCCACCATGGGCCTGATCGTGATGTTCGGCGGGATGACGCAGTTCACGTGTGGATTCTTTGAGTTGATCAACATGAACACGCTGGGCTGCACCATCTCCACGACGTACGGCGCCTTCTGGTTAGCGACGGCCGTGCTGTTCCTCCAGCCAGAGAACCAATATGTAACCATGGGCGACCACAACTACTCGGGGGGTTTCTTCTTGCTGTGGTTTGTCTTCTCAGGGACGCTCCTTGCCGCGGCGTTCCGCTCGCCTTTCATGTGCATCGCGCTGTTCTTCCTCGTTCCCGTCAATTTCTTGCTTCAGGCCATCGGCTACTTCGCGGACAGCGTCACCGTGGCGAAGGTCGCGGGCTACGAAGGCATACTCGTGGGCGCGCTGGCGACGTACCTCGGTATGGCGTTCACGCTGCGCGATGTCTACGGTCGCTCGGTGCTGCCGATTCTCTTTCAGAAGAACATGCGCTACGTAGAGTGGTAGTACCTTGAGAAACGGGGGTGGGTGAATGAATTCAGCAAGAAGCGCGAAGAGGTCTTCGTTAAATGGCACGCGCTCCTCCCGTCTTACGCTTCCACCTGTCACGCCTGGTGAGGGAGCGAGAGATGCGGTGTGTTGATGCGGATGAGGGGGCCCTCTCGAGCCTTCTGATGTGGAGCACGATGCCCCACGCCATCAAAAGAGGAAAAGAATCTGTTGTTACTGATAATGAAGACGATAAGGATGATAATAATGAAGCTCCCATAACATAAGTGAAGCTCGCTCCCGCAGTCACACGCGCGCGCGCTCTGCAAGTTGTGGTGGTGATGGATTGCTGGAGAAAGAAGGGGAGGGGGAGCAGAGCGGCGAGAGGCTCTCGATAGCCCCCTCGTTCCCTTGTTTTTGCACTTCACTTTTGTTCATGGAGCACCGTGTTGTTGCTTAAGAGCGGCTAGCACGTAAGGATAACATAGCATTAAATATAAAGGCACCCACATTGGTGGTGGTGAGGCGTCTGAAGGAACAGTAGCCGCGGTGGCGGTGGCGGTGGCGGTGGCGGTGGCGGCGGCGGCGGCTTGAACACGCGAGACAAACGCTGTGGCCCATCAAGCAAGCGCATTACCTTATTTAGTTGACTGGTTGTCTCCAATATGTCATTCGCATTCTTACTTACTTTGTGCTTCTCTTTTGTTTTTGTTTTGCTTTCATTACGTGGGCGAGGGAGTGGGAGTGGGAGTGGGGGGGGGGACGGAAGGAGAGGGAGAGAGAGAGGGGGGGGGGCCAGTGCAGCCTCCTCCTGTCGTCGATGTGCTGCAGCTTCCCCTTACCCCCCGCCCCCCTCTCCCTCTCCCTCGCCCTTGCTTTCGACATCGCCATTGCGCGCACGTTAATCCCCTTTGTTTATGAAAGGATGGATATCTTCTTCCTTTTGTTTGTTTGTGTTGATCTCGTCACTCGTAAGCGCTGTACGGTGAACACGCCTTTAATTTGGTCAGGTTCACACACACCCTCCTCCTCCCTACGTTTGTATGCGTCTAGTTTCTCTTGCTGGCACTCAAAGCCGAAGACATCCCTGTGCGAGCTCCGCCGTTGTTGTTGTTTGGTCTCTCGTCGGTGGGGCAAGCACACGGAGTACGTCTTCTTGCTTGTGTGGTGCTTGGGGTTGTATCCGTCGATGCTGACTCGTTCACCCACTCCGGAGCGACGGTGCACTCTGTTTTACAAATGAGGTGTAGCCTTTTTTGTTTTCGCTTTATGGCGTGGACGTGAAGGGGGGGCACGGGGCGGGGTTCCACCACCACCATCAAAGCTGTGTCCTTTTGAAGTTCGCTCGCGGACTTCACTCGGGAGCTGTTTCGTGGTGGTGAACGCACCCGCCACGCACACACACCCACACACAGACGCGTGCGCACACACACAAACACACCCGCCCGCCGCCGCCCCAGCGTTTGGAATGCTTGTCTTCTCCGTGCTGCCCCCACAGGGTCGGAGACGGAGCCAGCGAAACCACAGCTGCGGCAACTCTCCACAGCACTGTCTGCAACGTCATACAAGTGACTTAAAAAGAGAAAAGAGAAATACCATAACTCAAAAGCATTCGCTCCATCGTGTGCCTGTGCCGCCGCGCATTGCTGGCCTGCACAGCCGGTGTCCGCTCCGACAGCGGGCGTGGGAGTACTCGTCATGGCCTACCCAAGGCCCACACACAGAATGGCTTCCACTCCTTTGTACTTCGCTCTCTGAGCTTTTCATCGTGCCTTCCCTCCCCCCCTCTCTCTCTCTCCTGCATGGCTGGTGGCCTCTCGATGATCGTTGCTCGGCCCCTCTCCCCCCAACGTACCTACAGCACGCGGCGCCCATGTCATCCACAAGCACCTGCGCGCGCCCAGAGGCAGCCGAACATCTGCTTTGCTGCATGTCGTCCAGCTCTGTCCTCTCATCGCACGTGTGAGGCGGCGCACACGAGCACGGGGAGGAGACTCGCCAATGACACTTGCAGCCTGCACGGCCTGCTCTCCTCTCTCTCTGTGGATGAGCACAACTTTCTCTTCCTTTATGTGTTGTCGCCCCACCGCGCTTCCACCGTGGCGGCGTTGGCGATGACCCACCCATCAACAAGCACCACGTGTCGATGGGATCCTGTGCATGTGCCCCGCCGAGAGGGAGGGAGACGTCCCCCCTGCGCTCCGTCCGAGTGCCCGGCCCGTCACGACGAACAGCAACTTGCCGATTAAAGAATTTCATGTTGATGGAAACGCGTGGGCTTTGCGTCTGCTCGTCTCGCTCTTACTTTCTGCTTTGGGCTACACCCTTCGTCGGGCTTTCATCTGCTCGCTACCCCCGTCAATGCCCCTCTTGTTATGGTTGTTGCTGCTTGCAGGTCTTGTAAGGCACAGCACGCATACCCTGTGGCACCGTGTGTAGGCTCCTGTCTATCGCCGCCGTGATGCGCCACGGTTCATGACAGAGGGCAACCTTTGAGAAAGCAACAGCCAGTAATCTGCCTCAAGCGGCACCTCTCGCTCGGGTGCCTCTTCTGTCGCAGTGCCCGCTGCTTCCTTCAGTCGACTGTGGGATCGCTGCTAGCGCCACACGGCTCGACCATGCAGACAGCTGCTCGGACCGTCTCTCATTCCAAGAGCACGCGCCTGGCACCCTCTTCATCAACTTGGTACAACAAACTCGAAGCCCCCACCCCTCATCCCACCCTCCTCCTCCTGCACTGCGCTCTACACCTTCATACTGCACGTACTGCTGCTGCTGAATATCCGCTGCTTGTTGTTGGGCCTGGTTTCAGAAACCGGCAGCATCCATTGCCATCCGCTACCTTTCCCTCGTGCATCTCACCCCACCCAGCCACACAGAGAGCAACCGACACGACGCACGCACACCGTACACAGCAGGCAAAGAGTATACAGAGAGTCAGCATCTTCTCGTGATCAGCCACATCAGCAAAGACCCCACACCGCCCCTCCCCCATTCCAAGAAGAGGAGGTGAAAGGAGCAACCATGTCCAACCCAAGACTTAACAAGGCGGAGGAGCACCACAAGCCATCCGCCGCGCGCGCCGCGGAACACTCCCACGGCCATGCGGATCTTCATCAGCAGGGCGGGGTGCAACAGACCTTGCAAAGCCGCGGCAGTATCGCGCAGGACATCAGCGGCAAGTTGAAGGAACGCCGCAGCGCCGCCGTCTACGACTACCTGGCCGGCCAGGGCGACGAGCTGCGCACCGCGAGCTCTTCGGAGAAGTTCTCCTACCACATCACGAAGAAGCCCAGCGGGCGCCACAGTTTTGATTACCTGGACGAAGATCAGAACCGTGTGCCGCGTGAGGCGGTGGAGCTGGCCAACACGCCGACTCGCAAGGCGACGAGCTGCTTCGACTCCGACAGCGATGATGAGGAGGCCTTCCTCGACCACCAGATCCGCATCCTGGAGGCAAAGCAGAAGATGTCCATGGCACGCAAGATGGCGAACCCTGGCCCCGTCGGCCTGACCGCCTTCGGCATGACGACGATCTTACTCAACCTGCATAACACCGGTGTCTTCGGTCTGTACACCGTGATCCCCGCAGTGGGTATCTGCTTTGGAGGCTGCACGCAGCTCATCGCGGGCCTGCTGGAGTGGCTGCGCGGGAACACGTTTGCACACGTCGCCTTTGTCTCCTACGGAGCGTTCTGGCTTTCGCTCGTGTGCATCTGGATGCTGCCGAACGCGTCGACGGGCGACTCCCCGCTCGTGCACCCCGCGAGCGAGTACTTCGTTGGCGTGTACCTCGCCATCTGGGGGATCTTCTCCTTCTTCATGTTGATCTGCACGACGCGCATGAACCTCGTCATCTTCATGGTGTTCCTCACGCTCACGCTGCTGTTCTTTATGTTGGCCGGCGGCAACATGTGCAACAACCCCACAGCGCTGAAGGCGGCGGGCTATGAAGGGGCCATCTGCGGGAGCCTCGCCATGTACCTCGGCGCGGCGGAGTACGTGAACGAGATGTGGGACTGCGTGCTTCTGCCTGTGTTTCCCATGACGCAGGTGCTCGGCTGGATCGGCGCGGGCCAGGCGGAGAGCACGGAAACGCCGAAGGAGGCGAAGGAGGAGTAACTGACAGCGTGTGTGCGTTGCGTCTACGCGAAGATGCAGTCCTACGACTTGATACACAGTCGATTTCCGTTTCCTCGCCGCCGAGTTGGTGATGGTGATGGGGACGGTCAGCTGGCTTCACCCCAGACGTGTGGCGCTGACAGGCGACGGCCGCAGCTCCGGAGCCCAAAAAGAAAGCCGTGACACACTGAAGGGAAGGAGAGTCACGACAGCGCTGTTTTGTTTGTTCATTAATGTAAAGCTAGACGAAGTGAGCTTCGCTTTGACTCGCATGCTCACTGGTGGTGGTGGCGGCTACGACCGCGACGTGTCCCTGGGCGGGTGGCGGAAGCTGTCCCCCCGCTCCAGACTCTCCCTCCCCTCTCTCTCTCTCTCTCTCTCCGTTGTTTCCGTTGTTCTTAAACTCTGCGTAGCTCTTCTTGAATGGCGGTGGCGGTGGCGACATTAAGAGAAGCCTAAACGCGAAATCAAAAAGCAAATATATATATAAGAGGTCCTTCAGGCGCAGCTCTGTCTTTGTACTCCCCTCTCCTTACGGCTGTCTTCAATGAAGAATCACCTGCCTTGCATGGGGCGTCTTGATGTGATCTCTATCTCACAGGAAAGCAGCACGGGCCTGCTGTCTCTCCCTCCCCCCTCCTCCCCCCCCCCTTTGTTGCTATTCTATGTTGCGGATTGCCTTTATAGCGCGTACGCCTGCATGCGGTGGTTGGGGGGAGAGGGCGAGGGCGAGGGCGAGGGCGCGCCTTGGATTGCCGCAGCACCGCTTGTGTGTAGGCCCACCCTGCGCTGCAGCCCGTACCCTGTTTTCACTTTAAGCGGCCATCGGCGGGATATGGCGACGTTCAAAACACCTCTCAGATTTGATTTCTTTTTTGTTTTGTAGTTTATATATTTTAGTTCCATTATTTCTTGTGTCTTTGTCTTGCACGCCTCTGCGCCCCTTTCTTCTTCTTCTCCTCCTCCCACCCCACCCCACGCACGCTCTCTCGCGTACGTACCGGCACGTCAACACCCCACCCGACCCCCCCCCTC
>LJSK01000285.1:0-23120 GCA_001299535.1 Leptomonas seymouri
GTTGCCTCGAAGCTGTTAGCCCGCTCAATGCTTTCCCTTACCTCTCCGCTACCATGTGCAAATGCTCAGTTGATGACTGTCTCGTTCTGCTCTCGACGCTCTCTCAGCACGTATGAGTAATCGATGACAGGAGGCTTCGGTACATCATCTTAGAGGAAGCTGTAAGTGGCCTCACTTCATATCCTCGTGCGAAGCTGTTGCATTGCGCTCGCGCTTCACCAAATTGAGGTACAATACAGTTCTTTCCTTTCGTGTGTATGCATATGCTCTTGAAAGAAATTGTGTCGTGCCCAACTTGATTACAAACGACGCTGCTGATTGCTTTGTGATACCCTTGCGAGGGGGGGGGGAGCTTTCCGATAGCGTTTCAGGGCACCTAAAGGGGGGAGAAAATGCGATGAAGGGGATGAGGAGAACTGAAGAGGGGAAGCCGAACTCAAAAGCTGCTGCGGATCGAACGAGCGAGTGGTAGCCAGTGCAAGGGCTCCGCACCGCTTCAGGCCACACGGCGCAGATGATCGTCCAGGACAAAACAAGAGCCACCCCCCCCCCAAAACGGGCTCAGCTTTAACACGCGGCTTTGTCACCCGGAGTGGGAAACATGTAAAAACACAAAAAAGAATCTCTGTTTGTTGCCCCAGTCGCTCTTTTCTTCACACGGGGGTGCGGTATTCGTTAAAACGTGTTATTTGCCTGCCCCAGGGAGCTTCGAGGATAGGCTCAGGCACTCCCACATTATCTGAAAAGATAGACGCACGCACCATACAGTGCGCGTGCACACGCCTTCTCTCACATTTGTCGTAATGTTCTGCGTTTCTTTACCGGCGGCTGCACCAGCGGCGTTACCTCGGCCGACGTATCCGTATGCGGCGTTGCACCGACCGGCGTCATGGTCGTCGTGACTGACGTTGCGGTGTTCAGCACGGAGCCCTGTGAGTGCGGCAGTCCATCGCGCATGGCACTGCTGTCGCCACCTATTTCAGACGTGGTATCTGCTGCCATGCCTAGCGTTGTTGTAGTTCGTGTGCTCGCTGTTCCACTCACGCCTGTGGTGCCGGTGATGGTGGAGGATGATAGCCTGCCTGCGAAGCCGGTGGTTGAGACAACAGGGAGTTGCACCGCCTTCTGCCGCTCCCGCTCCATTGTCGCCGCCTGCTGCAGTACTAGCGCAAAGCTGGACCGTAAAAAGTGAATCTCATGACAGACGATGTTTGTGAGCAGCACACCCGGAATAAACATGGGCGAGCCCTCCGCCTCAAAGACAGTCATGAGATTCTTCAGCTTCTGCTGCCGCATAGCGTGTACCTCGTTCACCAGGCGAATCACCTCCACAGCATTGGGAATGATGTCGCCGTCATTAGCGCCACCGGCACCGCTGCCACCGCCAATCGAAGAACCCCAACCACAGCGTTCCGTCAGCTTCTTTGCAATTTCATAGAAATAAAAGGGCAAACTCTCAAACCCTTGGTCGTTCGTGCGCTCCCGCTCAATGACGTCACGAAGGTAGTCCACGCGGAGGTAGTCTGGGGGCTGGATGGAGCATGTGTCGGTTTGCCGCAGGTACAAGGCCAGCCACAGCGGGACCTCCACAGGGTAGTTCGGCGCAAATGGCCCGTAGCTACCGCCCAGGCAGTCCACCCGATCCATTGAGAAGCGCGGGATGATCGTCGCCGGCACCTCCATTGCCATGAAGGAGGACAGGTGGTAGTTGTTGAAGGCGCGGTCGTCAGCAAGAGAGCTTGCGACAAGGTGAACGCTGCTACCGCCTGCGCCGTCATTTGCCGAGGACGACATCGTGCGGGAAGGAGTAGTGAATATGGACAAGAGCTGCAAAGTTAAGAGTGCTTGTGGAAAAACGATGGCGAAGCCGTAGGGATACTAACGCAGTATCGAGAGCGAAACAGTGGCAGCCTATGGGCTGGAGTTAAAACGAGATTTTATGTGATATGTAGGGGAATTCACTCTTGTGTAGCAGAACAACAATAAAAGCAAAGGAAATCCGTCAATGGGCCATGAAGTGCATCAGGGCTCTATGAATCGCTTCGAAAAATCTATGAATAGTTGCAAAGAGGGCTCTGGCGCGTTTTTAACAAATAGTAAGGATAGAAGGGCGCCGCACACGCAACCAAACGAGCACCGGCGGAGAGGGGTGGGAAGGAGTGGAGGGGAAGAAGGGTAAGTGGGCCGAATGATGTCGATGCGGAAGAGAGGCTGCCTGCATACGGCGCTTCACACAAGCTTTGCGAGCACCTTACTTCGAAATAGCGAAATTTGGGTACGCGCCAGCTCCAGGTAGGGCGCCATGCGGCCCTTCTTGAAGCTGCATATATACATAGATCTATATATGTACATATGAGTGCACTGGAAAGAAAAGTAATAGCGTCTGCATTAACTGGATTGACGCGCAGTCCCTTCTTGGTGATTCTTTTGCTGCCGATGGTCCGCACACATCCGATCCCGCGATAAGCACAGGGGCACCCCACCCACCCACCCACTCGTCCACGCACGTACCGTCGTACACTTGCACAGTCTCAGTTTCGGTAGATTTGCAGTGATCGGCGGATACTTCTAGAGAAGGGAGCCGAAAAGGGAGCCGTGCTAGAGATCGTCAAAGCAAAGGACACCCCTTCCTCACACACACACACACACACACACACACACCGTTGGATGCGCATCAGTGCACCTCGTCATACAAGAAGGAGCTCAGCAGATAACGAATAAGAAAGCCGATGGCGCACGCCGCCACCTGACACTTCAACACCGCCCACGTCAGGCGTGCCTCATGCATGTCGCCAAAGTAATAGAGCATCACGTTCAGGATAGTGTAGTTGTGGCTGTTCGACAGCAAATCCGTCTTTGGATTCCACGTCGGCACACGGTGGCGGGGGCAGACAACGAGGCCGAACAACTGCGGCAAAGAAATTATAAAGTTAAACACCTGCGGTGCAAAGAACAGCAGCAGTGTTTTGCTGTAGACACCGGTGATGCCCGATACGGCCAGCACAGTGCCCGCAAAGTACGTGTAGCTGTCGCCGACGAAGATGCGAGCGGGGTAGCGGTTGTAGCACCAGAGCGCAAGACTCACCCCTATAAAAGGGCCGAGTAAAAGCAAAGCCCGTATCTGGTGATCGCTAGTCATGTCACGAGCGGCGGTGGCCACCTCTGCGCTGGTACCCGTCAGCACTGTCGCCTGCGCCGCCAAGCGCAGCTGGAAGAGGTTGTACATCACCGATGCAATTGCGATCACGATGCTCTGTCCCACTTCTACGCCATTCACGCCGGCAAGAATATTGATACTGTTGGTGCAGAAGATACACAGCATGGACAGGTAGATGAGGTAGATGGGGCCCACGTACATGAGGATAGACCCTCCTTCTGTCACGCTAAAGATCGGCTGGTGGGCTATGGACTGCAGCCAGATAGCGGGTCGCGCATCGTTGAAGGCGATAGATTCGTTGCTGAGATTTGCCAAATACAGCAGCAAACCTTTCGTCGCGTTCATCATAGGTAGCACACAACCCGAGAAGAGCTGCGGCATGAGCACCGATAGGCTGCCGTCGTAGGTCATGATCAACGGGAGAGAGCCCAGGGTGGTGAGAACAATTTTGTGCCGCCACTTAACATCCAGGACGTCGTCTACAAAGCCCAGCAAGAGCATCACAGTGATGGTCATGAGAGGACCAGGTAGCGAGGTGTACATCTCTCCCACCTCATGGCGGAAGTGGCCACAGCACACCATCAGCACCATAACCACGGATAGATATACTGCACCAGCCACAATACCTAGCGACTCTGGCACAGCCTGCCTCTGAAATTCCTTTTCGCTCGTCTGACCGAGGCGTCGCTTCACGGCAAAGGTCTGACGCTGCTCGGGAGTGGTTTTGTTGATGTCGATACCGTAGATGTTGCGCTCAAAAAGCTTCTTGGAAACTCGTGGGATGTAGTGAAGGGTGGCGAAGTAGGCAAAGACGCTGCCCACAGTGATCATCGCAAGCACCGGCGCATGCTCCGCCACGGCCAGAGCGATGCTGTGAAACGATGTATCAAGGCCGCGTATCATTTGCGTTTTTGTTGCTTTTGAAGTGCTCTACGGTGCTTCAAAACAAAAGAAGAAGACCGGTGGGCCGGCGTTATTGAAAGTAAGTAATTGGTCAGAGCAAGTCAGCAAACCTGCGTTTAGTACCCATTTACCGAACAGCTGCTGGTAAGACAGAGAAGTGATAAAGAGACAAAGTGAGTCGCGGTGGAACTTCCATGTGAATCACGGAAGCAGCCTTTGTGAAAAAGGCAACTGAGAAGGAGACGGGGAAGGGGAGAAGGCGTGCGGGGAAGGTGGGCACCCGGAAGGCACACAAAGAAGGCATTGAAGGGCCCTTCACTGGGGTCTACGAACCCGCTTCTTCTCCGAGAAAAATCATTTTTTCTTTATTGCTATAATGCAGTGCACCGTTAAGCGTTTCCCGTCAATGCCCATCTATGCACTGCGGCCACAGAGATAATTCTGAATTTCTCTGCCTGGGAGCGGGAGCTATGCTGCTAAAAGCATACGTCCTCGCTGATTTCTTTGATGCGAGAGTTTCTTTCGTCCGTTCGAGTTCATCCCACCACTTTATTTTTTTTCGTAGGCGCATCGGTCCACAGTGCCGTTGTTCAGTTTCGCTTCCCACTTCTGTTATCCATCCTCGTCGTTGTCTTGCAAAAGGAACGCTGAACCCGGACAGACAGACAAACAGAAAATCAACACCGAAGTAGCACGAGACACGCAATTTGATAGAGCACCAGAATATTAAGTGGAAAGGGAGGAGGCTGAATGAATAATAACAGGGAATCGCTGATAGATAAGGAGAAAATATGAGTGAGCATAGGTGATGTATACTCACAAGGTCGTAAGTTTGATACGAGGCATTGCCTCTCGGTCGAAGAAAAAACACTTTTCTGCTTGTTCTGTTTTTCGCTTAGAGCGCACGTGATTGCATCCATGGGTGCGTTATCTAAGCTGAAACACCAATAATAATAATAATAGTAATAAAAGATGCGTTCGAAAGTCGGGTGGACATATTCGCATAATGAAGAAGGTGCGAGCATCGCCAAACAACAAAGGAAAAAGGGAACCCGAATAAATCAGTGCCAAGGGAAAGTGGAAGAGGTGCTGCACTTCACCACCTGAAAAGAAACAAAAAGAAATTGAGCGCCAGTTCTCACCTTGCTGTGTGAGGTGAGGCGCAGTTAATGCAGCTGCAAAGAGAAAAGTAAAAAGGGGCTTATGACACAGGTACGGTCGCTGCGTATTTCAGGTCTTCGCCTTTTCTGCGTTGCTGTAATCTCTCTTTTCCTTTGAGGTATCATGGCATTCTCACATCCCTCTCCTTGTTGTTGTGCCTTCAAGGAAAAAGAAAGAATGCCAAAACGAGTTACTGGATCTGCACCACCACCTTGCCGTAGCTGGTGCCCGAGTACAGGTGGTCCACGGCATCCGCAATGCTGTCGACGCCCTTGTACACCTTCTGGTCCACAAAGAGCTTCACTTTACCCTCCCCCACGGCTGTGAGCAGCGCTTCGGTGTATTTCGGCACGACACTGTGGAAGTGCGGCAGGAAGAAGCCGTTGAGGGAGGCCGACTTCATCAGCAGCAGCGTCGGCAGCGGCGTCCCGCTGGGGTGGGAGAAGGGCACCACTTCGCCGCTCTTGTAGCTCGAGATCGTGCCGATGACAATAACACGGCCGTTCACAGCGATGTGGCGCATAACGTCGTTGAAGGTCTGCCCGCCCACGCACTCGTACACCACGTCCAACCCTTTGGGCGCCAGCTCGTGCAGGCGGTCATCGAGGCTCTCCGTCTTGTAGTTGATGACGTGGTCGCAGCCGATCTTCTTTAAAAATTCCGCCTTCTGCTCCGAGGAGCAGGTGCCGATGACAGTGCAGCCGTAGACGTGCTTGAGCAGCTGCACGGCGATCTGCCCCGTACCACCGGCCGCCGTGGTCACCAGCGCAAGCTCGCCCTTCTTCACATTGCCTCGCTCGCCCAGGGAGACGGCAGCGGTCATCGCACTCACTGGCAGCACAACGTACTCCGGCTTCAGCCCCGGCACCTTAAAGCAGGTCAGCGCAGGCGCGTCGAGGAATTCGGCGAATGTGCCGTACTGCAGGATCGTCACGACGTCGCCGACTTCCAGGTTTGTCACACCCGGGCCGACTTTCACAACAGTGCCGACGGCCTCGAAGCCGCAGTCAAGCGGAAACTCCGCGTTCTTGAAGTAGGAGCCGTTTGTGAAGTTCAAATCGCTGGCGTTGACACCGGCGTACTTCACCGCCACGCGCACCTTTCCTTCTGGCACCTCATCCGGCAGGTGTCCGTCCACCACCGCCGTGGCGTTGCGGAAGTCCTTCGACTTGCGCGTGGCCACCAGCTTCTTAAAGTTGCTAGGTGTCGACATGTTTTCTCTTTTTCCTCTTCTCTGTGTGCGTCGAAGTGCAGGAATAATAATAGAGCGCTTCGTTTAGTTTCTCTTTTGTTTTTGCGTTGAGAGCAACAGTAATGCCAACAGAAGTAATAATAATAATATGAATAACGGGCGGGTGCAACAGAACCGAAGCCGATGGCGATACACTTTTCCTCTTCGAGAAGAGTGTGAGGGTGGGGGAGACAGCAGCGTACACGCCATTGCACGTGGCGTGATCGAAACAAGCAATATCGATGCGTGGTGAGGCGTAGGAGACGAGCGGAGCGTAGATGGGAAAATGAGAGGAGAACAAAAAAGTGCTTGAATTGAGCGCCGTGTGAATGGGGAGCCGAAAGGCGTGAGGTCGGGAAAGGGCGCCAGCTCAATAGCGATGTGTGTGTGTGTGTGCCTGTGCACCCAATACGAGAGGTTCGCGTTGCGAGAAGAAGAAATACACCGAGGATTAAAGGCGTGGCGGATATAGATATATGTTACTCGATAAGTTCTTTACAAACTGGTACAACGTGGGCCGGCCCATTAAAACAACAACAAAAAAGAGATATGATCAAAGAGAGATGTCACCAAGTCAAAAACAGTCGCACAAGGTGTATTTATCTTCATTAGACGAGCACCTCAGTCGTCTTCATCGTCCCAGATATCATCTCCACTCTGGAAAAGACGACCTCCGCCTCTATGCATGCCACGACCACCTTTGCTAGCTGATCCACATTTGCCTTTGGTGCGCACTTCATTACCGTGGCCGTCATCACTGCTGTAAGCAGACACTGGATCACTCTCATCTTCGACCATATCATCCTCGCTGCTGTCTGTCACCAACGACGGCTCGCTACTCGTGCTAGCGCTGCTTGATAGCGGATCACTATTGATATCGCTGTCGTCGTCGCCGCCCCGCGCAGGAGGTTTAAACCGCCCTCCAAAGTACCTCCCATCGCCACCTCCACTTTCTTCATCATCGCTTGCAAGGTAGGGGCCGCCAACACGCCACAGCTCTTCGCCATCGTCAGCCAGCACCCGATGCTTCTTCTTGCCCTTT
This sequence comes from Leptomonas seymouri, assembly GCA_001299535.1. Classification (NCBI taxonomy): domain Eukaryota; phylum Euglenozoa; class Kinetoplastea; order Trypanosomatida; family Trypanosomatidae; genus Leptomonas; species Leptomonas seymouri. Next base: position 7,495 of record LJSK01000285.1, read on the forward strand.
TCCTTAAAAGCCCCTTTGCGGCTAGATTTAGAAGACGTGGGGGGAGAAGCTGGGCCAGCGGCAGCCGCAGAGGATGAAGATAGCCTGACTGCTTTCGGTGCGTTGCCTTGCGCCACATCACGCAGGCCCCAGAACGCTTTACTGCGGCTCGGGCTGAGACGCTGGAGAAAGCTCAGCGCCTGCGCTTGTACAGCGCGGGATAAGGCGACGTCTTCGTCTGCAACTTCCGCTCCGGCCCCTTCCGCTTTGACGTCTGACTTCTTCGCCTGCCCACGTCTTTCTTTTTTCGTCCCCGCTGCTACCGCAGAGCGCACGAGATGCCGTGTAGAGGATGCGAGTGGGCCCGCTGTCTGGTCGCCTGCCGACTTCTTCTGCTGTAGTTGCGTGTTTACTGCTTCGGTGGGCACGCTGGCAGGTGCGTCGCGCGGCCGCTTCACGCCACGTTGACATTGGGCAGCAATCGAGTTCGCCTTCACAAATTCTTCAACCACCGCGGCGTCGCCAATGAAAAGACGCGCGACATCTTCGATCGACTGTGGGGCGGCGGGCTCGCTATCTGAGGTTAGCTTCTGCTGTTGCTGTTGCTGCCCCTGGCGGTTGCTAGCTCTGAAAGCAGCGTTTTTTGAAGCGCCGCTTGTGCTGCTCTTTGCTCTCCGCTTCGTTGAGCTATCTTTACCGCTCTCCATCTGCCGGTACGACTGGAGATGATAATAATAATAATAACAATAATAATATTATTTGCTGCGAGTAGCTGTGAAGAGGAACAAAAGAAGGCAGGGGCGAGAAATGGGTACGCACCGCAGCTGCCGCTTCCGGTCGAGTGTCAGGCGTGCTTCAGGGCAACAGCGGAAAAAAAAAAAAGAGAAGACGAAAGAGCAGTGAAAAAGCCCAGCATTCACAATGCAACAACAACGACCAAAGACCCTATCAGACTTCCCAATAGCAACAGCAGAAATACAGGCTGCAGGCTGCAACGCCTTCGAATCCGTTCTGCAAAAGTGTAAGTTCGCCGGGCTTCGCGTTTCTGGCAAAAGCGGTTAAAGAACGAATCTCCTCTGCTGAAGAGTCAGGTAGATGCTGTTGAAAGCGTCGCTGCTCTTCCTATGTGCATTTTCAATCGCATCACTACGCTTATCTTGTTCCCTCTGAAAAGAAGGGAACACACCGCTTGCTAGGTGGTAGAGTACGGGTCACGGTGTTTTTGCGTCTTCTCAGGTACCGAGCGTAGCACATCAGCATGCCGCGCCCACCATGGGTGCATATCAGGTGGCTCTAGTGGTGACGACTGAGCAGAGCAATAACAAGAAGTATAAGGACCGTTACATGGGAAGGAGCCTCTCCTTCGAGTGTACTATTTACATGGTAGGAAAAAACCCGCAGCTACAGACAGGGAGAAATCGCTCCTGTCACACAAATTGAGATCAAAAGCAAGAGAACGCGCGGATGTCCCAGGGCCTCACCTCCTCATCGACCTGCTCAGCTCTTCTTGTTTTTCTTTTTCTTTGAACCCTTCTTCAACTTCGCCAGAGTTTGGCGCGTCATCATGGCCTTCAGGGCCGCCTCCAATACGGAGGCTGCAGCATACTCCGCCGCGCGCTGATCCTCGATTCGTTGACGCTCTTCCTCTTCCTCCTTGGTCTTCGTGTCGCGCTGCTTTCTCAGCTCTAATTGTATCGTCTGCTCCTGCTCCAGGTCAGCGAGGCGTTGCGCACAGCTCTGACGGCTGTTCTCTACATCAATTTTGGCAGCTTCCTTCTTCTTCAGCTCTCGCTGCGTCTTCGCTTCCCATTCACTTGCCAAAGCGTCTGTCGCCGCTGTACGCTGCCGCAGGAACTCCGCGAAGGCGCTGTGCGTGTCCGCCTCCACGGCGAGAAGGAGCTCGTTACGCTGGGTGGTCTTGCTCACCTCGTTGATTTCCACCGCACCGTCACGTTGCAGACCTTCCGTAGCGGCCTCTCCGCGTGCCTTGGCGGCCTCCGTGCGCTGCTGCATTGCGCTTTTCAGTCTGCGGAGCTCCAGCTGCAGCTCCAGCACGCGCGCTTTCCGCTCCGCGACGTCTTTTTCTCTCATTTCACGCTCCCGCACAAGGTCGGCCTGCAGCTGCTTCACGTTCTGATTCAGCGCGCTTTCTTTAGCGAGCACGTCGTCTGCCCACTGCTGCGCCGCCTCTTCCTGCAGCACCTTCACAGCAAATTGGTGATACGAAGAAGCGAGGGGGATGCGCGGTGCCTGAAAGGTGGTGCGGGACGCACGGCGGCGCTGCACTGTGCTGCCAAAACGCTTTAGCGTCGCTTGCTGCGACCCGGACTCGCTGTTTGAATGGGTAAAGGTGGACGGATTCACGCCTATAGCGTGCGAAGCGGGAGAATCTGATGTGCTGTTAATATGCGTGCCGTGGTCGCCGGCGTCGCTGTTGGCAGTGTGCGCGCGCTGAGGGGCGACGCTGCTGAGCCGGTGGGTGTGATTACTGCTCTCGTTCTTGCGCAAGTGTTGCGGGTGATGCTGGAAAGCCTCCTTGTAGCCGGTGGTGAGCTCGGTAATGACATCCTTCAGCAGCGCCGTCAGCTCGCTACGCTCGTTAGAAATTTTCGTCCAGTTGTCCGCGTCCTGCGGGTTGTCCTGAAGTTGCGTGCACAGGAGCCGATTTGTGTCGCGCAGCCGGCTTGAGACGTGCGCCAGCTCCTGCTCGAGAGCTGCTTGCTGGGCGTCATGAACCGTACCGAAGCACTGCTTACGCAGCTGCGGCTCGCCGGGGTGAAGAGAAACCACCGGCTGGGTTTGAACTAAAAGCTCTCCATAGCGGCGCTCGAGCAGCCGCTGCTCGGCCAGCAGCTCCAACACCGAGGGACGGCCGCGGCTGCCTTGCTGTTGACTCGCCGCGAGCACCTCGCTCACCTTTTGTGCGGTGGTCAGCGAGATCTCGTGCTCTTTGCCCTGGAGAATGGCGGCGCCACGCGTGGACGAGAAACCAACGCCGCTGGGACTCATCATGCCCGCTCGCAGCGATCCTGAGAAGCCGGCGGAGTGCTTGTTCTCTGCCGCGGCGTCGTCGTCCACGGGCCCGGTGGCATCTAAAAGACTCAGCAGCTCCAGCCGCTCCACTGCACGTTCAAAGGCGCTCACGATGCGGTTCGCTGTGAGAAAGTCGACCTGTGTAGAGAAGGTGGGCTGACCGGTAAGCAGCACGCGATCTATCGGAGCTATTGTCGATGCGCCAAGTTCTTTGGTGGGAGACGACGCGTCTCGCACCGGGGCGGCAGCAGCCGAAGTGGCGGGGGTGGCATTGAATCGCTTTGCTGTCGTGGTGGTGTTGCTCTTTCTGAAACTGACATTGGCGTTGTTGCTGCCTCCGTTGCCGTTGCCGTTGCCGTTGCCGCCACCGCGGGTCAGAAGGGAACGCGGAGAGTGAGAGCTGGTTTTCGCGCGCGCGGAGTCCACGGATAGCGAAGCTGCGGTCGGCGCTGTGTTCGACTCGTCCGCCAACATGACTGAACGGCTATTCTCTAATACCTTTTCTTCTTTATGTAGCGATGCTTTGGAAGAGTGGGAGTGGTGAATATATATGCATATTTGAAGCACCCATAGCACGCCAAGATGCACGCAGGAGTTCGTCAGAGATGCGGAAGGAGACGACGAAAAGGGCCCGAGAAACAGAGCGTGTGACTCATCGTACAGTTGGCAACAACCTTCACCACTACCAAAAACGACTGATTCTACTGTCAATCACAGAACCGAAGCACGCATTCAACATATATGTGTATGCTTCACGTCGCACTGGGAACAGGGTCCACAGTGCGCGTGTGTACAGATGTGTGCGTATACACAGCACGCCAATCGAAGTCGCAGGCCACCCGGAGCGGCAAGTCAGGTGTGGGTGCGGACGGAGCCGAAGCACCAGCAAACAGAAGAGTCTGACACTACATTTAGTGCAGTTATTAGTACAAATATAGAACAAGTGTGCGGATTACACGCAACGCACCTTCGTTGCAGAGCAACAAGAAGACAACAGTTAGGTTATAGCGTTACGTGTGCTCTGCTAGACGAGTTGTTAAACGCAAGGCATGATGGAAACGTATGCACTGTGAACGCTACAGTAAGGGGTTTCGAACAGAGAGGGAGCTGCATGCCAATCCTCACATTCATCGTAGCATAACATTGTGAAATTAATCAAGTCCAACTACTGTCTTCGTACCCAAAACAACAACAACAACACAACGGCAGCAATACGTTATTTCCAGCTGTCAACAGCAAGCCCGGGCTACAAAACTGCGGTGCCTCTCTGAATCAGTGGGCCTTGTATCCTTCTGTCTCTACGAGTTCTGCTGCCACTCCGAGCCACACTTCGTACACTGAAAGAAGATGGTCTGACCCTCATCGGCACTACGTGTCTGACGCGCAAACGTCTTGCAAGGCCGGTGCACACCGCACGTCTCACAAAAGGCGTCCTCAATCACGCGATTATCCACCTCCATCTGTCCCGCACGCTTTGTGATGCCACCCTTCGCGCCGGCTGTCGACGACGTTGCCCCGCACACGGGCTCATCGCCGAGGACGTCTCTGATGTGCTGCGCCGCAAGCGCAACTTCTCTCTCTGTGAACAGCAAGGCGGCCGCGGTGTTGGTGTAGCACGTCTTGTTGTTCACACTGGCGCCCGCTACGGTGCCGCCGGGCGCGCGGGCCTGTTGCTGGAAGGCAGAGTACGCACCTGGATCGTGGTATGTGCCACAGCAGCTGCACGTCGCCCTCTGCCACACGCTCGTGTGAAGGGGGAAGGCCTGACCACACACAGCGCAGCATAGCGTACCGAGGGTGAAGACGTTGTCGGAGACATAGTGCACCTGCCGCTGCTCCGCTGGAGTCTGCAGCTGAGGGGATGAAGCAGCAGGCATTAATTTTGGCGATTTGTATGCTTGCGTTGCCGTGTGTGAAGTATGCTAGCACGATGCACGTTGAAGCTGGGTGTGGGGAGGGAGGAGAACCCGTTAAGTGGAGAGCAACAGGGAGAGCAGGGCAGCGATAAAGTTGAGAGAGTGCGCTACACAGACCCATAAACTCTTATCAACTTACGGTCATGCCGGCCGCAAGGTGCAAGGCGCGCGCGCACACATGTGCAACAGTATAAGCCATGTATGTGGAAGTTCTAAGGACAAAGACTGGATGACATCTCTGGACTCATTCTGTGCGCTTCTAGCAGCACTACCCTGTTCTCCCCGATGTATCAGAGAACTCCAGACGAGAAGCAACAAAGCCGCTACTAAAGTCGGGCGAACTTGCTGCTTTCGCTGCCCGCATGGATTTGTCACCACAACAAAGGGCCCATGACTTCATCGGATGCCCCTTTGCTTCAATTTTAAACAAGCGTAACGGAGAGGAGACATTGAAAAAGTAACTTAGAAGGAACAAAAAGAAGAAGAGCAAAGACAATCAAAATCACGAGAGAGCAAACGCTCCGCGAATGCGTCTTCTTGGATTCAGCTTATACTTTTACAGCATCAATGCCATGCTTAACGGGGTAAGCCACTGAAGTTTCTTGTACTCCCGGCTCTCCGGCCGCCCATAATTGAAGCATTGCTGACTATATTTTTCCTAAACAAACATGTGCGTCAATCTTGTCCCGCGCTGTCCAGACAAGCACGCACTAGTAGCCAAGGGATTGGCAGAGGCTGAAACAAAGAAGTACGGTGGTCAACGACGCAAGAAGCAAAGAAGTTTATAAATACATCACTGTTCATATGCGAAGCCAAAGCAGAGGATATGTATCTTAGTAGCGAAAAGAAAAAGGAAACAACAACCGCATCTCTCGCTAGTACGACGCAAAGAAATCATACTGCGAGAGAGTGGCGCATGCAGATAGAAGACATAGCGAAAACGAAGAAAAAAGAGAGAAGAGAAAAACGGTGGATGCACACATCATCTAACAGAAAACACACACATAGCCCCCCCTTTTGTTGTTGCACGAGCACAAGTTGCAGTAGGCGACTTGTGAGCTGCCGCTACTTCATTCTGCACCTGTAATAATGATAATAACAGTAATAGCAATAAAAAGTATATAACACCTGGAGGTGGAAAAAGAGAGGCCAAAGAAGAAAAGGGATTCGTGTTCTATGCCAAAAATGTGCTGCCTTCATCAGCTACTGCGACACCTATTCGCAGCAACGTAAACACATGTTCGCATTCACAAAAAGAAGAGAAAAAAAAAAAACGAAAATCCGAAGCAACGAGTACCTCCGCCCACACAGTAAAAGACAATATGAATGCACATCGATGACAACAAAAGAATACAAACAGGCCATCTAAATAAAAACAGCAACGGCAGGAAAAGGCCAAAGAAAAGGAAAAACGAGAATTGTAACGGACGATGGTACAGCCAACGGAGAACATGACGAAAAAAGCAAAGAAACGCGAAACATCGGCTGCTGCAATAGACGCAGTGGTCCCAAACGTTCATAGAAAACAAACAAAAAAGAAAACAGAAGCATATAGACATTTGAAGTAACCTTCACTACAGCAGAGGCTGTCAATCTCACCTTTTCCATCTCTGCCGCCGGGTAGCCCACAACGTCATGGGTGGGAAGAGATCTTTGCTCACGACAGCATCTTTTGAGGCAAGTGAAGTACTGATGTTGAAAGAGAACCGCAAAATTCTGAACAGTCGGCTCTGTGCGTGTGCGTGCGTGTGTGAAGACGACAGCAAGCGACACAGCGCTACACGTTGCTTTCAGTTCGATGGAAAATGAAGGCCACGACGACGGCAACAACACCAACATCAAAAGCGGGAAGGAACCAAAACAAGCAAACAAAAAAAATCTTTACAAACGGTGCCCCAAGCAAGCGCTCATACACGCACGCCCGACAATTATTTTTGTCTTGCACAGAAGGCGTGTACGGCGAGCAGTGTACACCATAAGAAGTGAAACAATGAAGTGTGTGGGGGAGAGCGCTCCCCGCTCTGCGTAGACGCTATCATCAATGCCATTGCTGGATATACTTCAGCTCTTACCACACCACAGCTCCTGCGTGAACGGGATGAGGATCAAGGTGATGAGCAAGCCCACAGTCGTTACAATCTGGATGATGTAGCCCCTATCCAATTGGTAGCCCGCCCCTTTGAAGACGACGGAGGTCAGGTTGGCGCTATGATCAACACTTTTACAGAACTCTGTGGCGTAGGCCATACCACCAATAATAACAAGGAGCAACTCGCTAATAAAGGCGAGCAACACGAATAGGAAGAGGGGCAGCTTAGCCTTCAGACGGCAGAAGCACTGCAGGCACGAGGTGAGGAAGGCGTAAAAGCTGAAGATCGTACAGGCAATAGAGAAGGCCTGCATCGCGCGGAAAGTTGCACGAAATTCGGAGCAGCCGGCGTAGTTGATACGTACTGCCTCCGACGTCGGCACCACCGTCGCATTAGCGCCTGACAGTTCCACCTTACTGACGTCGATGTACCATAGCGACACGCGTATCTTACCATCTTGATCGAAATCCTTGATCTGGCGCGAGTAGACCGGGAGCGTCAACGTGCCGATGAGGGCGAGCACGAAGAAGACCAGGATCAGCACTAAGACGAGGAAGCGAATGAACAGCATCTTTCTGAGTAAACTCTGTTGTTCGACTGGGGGAGGGGAACTTCTAGGTGAGGAATGAGAAGACAAGGAGCTTTCTCTTCGTGTAGCAGTAGTAATATTTGTCTGTTTCTTTATAGAGTCTTGTGTCTGGGGGTCAGTTAAGCTGTGCAATGGACCTACAAGTTGTTAGCCGACGCGGCTAGACAGTGGAAGAGCACTAGAGGAAGGAACAGGGTGGTAGGGGAAAAGGGAGAGAACGAATTGGAAAGTATACATGCTATGCTGGGATGCTTGGTGAAGGAGTATTCCAATTGACATAATCAAAAGAGTGCTCGGTCTTGACAAGATGTAGGGGTTTCACGAGAGAGCACCTTCCGACGCAGACAACAAAAGCAAAACCCTATTTTTCTTTTTCTTTTCTTTTGACTCTGTTTGCATGAAGAAGACTATCAGTGCGCCGCCATGTACACATATTTCTATCGTTATACCCATTCGTCAAAGAAACTTGCGCCATAAAAAAACCGGTAAAGCAACAGCAACAGCAACAGCGCATCACACAAAGCTCACAGAACAATGCGTGAGGAACGCTTAACCGTGTGCGAAGATAAGGCAATGCACAGAGAGAGAGAGGGATACAAGAAACAAGCAAAGAGGTATATATTTTTAAAGCAGACAATAGAAGCGCAGAACAAGAAGTGAAACGTTATCATTTCGTAGAAGAAGCAGGATTCTCGTCCGGGAAGCCGCGCTCATGTGATCATTACTTGTACCGAGAGGTCAATTTCGAATGCAAAAACAGGAAAATAACACTATGCCATCGCGTATATGAAAGCCCTCCATTCCATTGTGCACTTCGGTGAGTGGCGGCCCAGGCGGAGCTACAACACATAGAGGGAGAGACAAGTGACTCTTCCTTTCCCCCTTTACGCAGTTATTCAAAGAAACAAGAGCAAAAAGAAAAAAGAAAAGCGAAAGGAAACAGAGAGCAGCCGACACAAGTCACGAGCATAAGCCCCACTACCAGGACTCAGCAGTTTACGTGATTGAAAAAAAAAAAAATCAGGCAAAGAGAAAACTGATGATGTGTATATGCATGCATTCAACACATGCCCGCACATCTTTTTGCTTCATGCACCTCATTCGTGCTTGCAACAGAGTAGCTTTTCATGTTGCAGAGCGAAACATCAAAAGGCCATTCGACGGACAAGGGGAGCGCCAAAGCAGCGATTGCAAGGCGATTGGCACATGAAGGGCAAAGAAAGAAGGAGCAAAGGCCATGCGCGCATGGATCACAAAAGGTGAGGGTGGCGGCGTACGGACTTGTGCTCGTGTGATCTGCGTGGCCAACACTCCAACGCACAGTGTAGGAAAAAAAAGGCAACAACATTATATATATGTACATATGTATCCCTATATATAGAGGGAGAATGCGATGTTAAAACACGAACCATTAATACTAACAAACATATAAGTATATATATATATATGAAAAAAAAGGATGGGCGCGAGTTATCCGTGCGGAGACTGTTGACACACTATGAAGAAAATAGAAAGAAAACAAAGCGAACAAAAAACAAATAGTGCGCTACACATTGCATGTACACATTGCGACTAGAGATCTTCTGGAGATACATGGGGGCGACATTGACATGGATATTCTATTTTACAACTAGAGGAAAAGCATTAAAAAAAAAAAAAAAACATGGGAGGGACATCCACGACGAGCATAAACATAAAAATGACAATACGTTGCCTGTCACCCTCTTCAATTCAGTTCGGCTCCGCACTGTCGACTCTGTTTACAAAAACACGGTCATCAGTGACGTGATGAGGTAGGTCTGAAAGCAAATGATCGCAAGCGCAAAACCACCCATTGGTATGGCTAAGCTGCTAAAGGGGGGGATGGCGGTGGACTCGCCGTAGCACTCGCCATTACACAAAAGTCTAAACATCATAGCCGTCATGGACGCTGTGAAAGCCACGGTCAGCCACACAAAGAGCCACAGCAGCGGGAGAAACATGCGGGTGAAAAAGTTCGACACGGTGAACACGAGCACGATGAAGCCGGTAAAGATGGAGAGCAGACTGAAGACCTGCAAAGTCTTAAACACTGTGCGGAATTCCTCGCAGGGGACGTCCTGCACGCGGTACACCTGCCAAATGTTCTGTGGGGCAAAGTCGTAGGGAATTTCGATGCTGATCTTCAGCGTCATGCTCCACATTCTGATGTCAAGTTGGCCTGTGGCGTTTGCACCACTGATAGGGACATCCATCTTATACCAGGTTTTAGTGATGGCGGTCAGCTGGGCAGCGCAGATGCGGCTCCCCATGATGTTGATGAGATGAACATTCGGGCTTTTAAAAAGGGAGATGCTTTGGATCACACAGAGGAGCACCACCATCATAAAGTAGATGATGACTAAGACGACACGCAACGACAGCACGGTGCCGAGGGCACCGAGAGCTTTCTGGCAAGTGGACATCTTCAGATCAGAGGCACACACGGGAAATCTCCTTGCTTTGGGAAATGCAACCGCAGGCGACCTCGCTGGGCGTCAACCTAAAAGAAATTCGGTGAAGGAACGGAAGGCAAAGACATAAGAAAAGAGAAAAAAAAAATTGATCTACACATACGGGTGAATGCAAAAAGGCAAAGTAAAGAAAATGAAGTATGCGCGTCTGCCGCAGCCACGGTGCCGCCAATCATGCACGGGACGAAAGAGGCTAAATGTAAGGGTGGTGGTGGTGGTGGAGTTAAACGTGGGGGTTTGCCTGAAATAACGGCACGGAAGCGAGGATATCGAAGATAAGCGAGATCCACAGCCGTGCATCCTACAGGGCAGCATGTTGTGCAGAGAACTTGAAGACATCTCCTGAGTGCCAAGCACTGTCTTGCGATACAGGAATGCCAATCTTTCGCGCGTAGGTGCGGGAACGGATTTTGTTTGTTGAATTGGGATGTGCAGATACACAAGAGAACAACAATGTTTGCCGAGGCGTGCGGACATCCCCCTGACAAACAACACCAACGGCGCCTCACACAGCGTCGTCCATCAGTCACAGCATTCACAGAAGAAGTCCTCATTTTTCTTTCCTTACTTCGCCGCATTGTTGCTAGCGCTGCGAGCCAGCTGCTTCCACTGCTCTGGGAACTGAGACGGACTGCTGCGATGCAGCGGGGTAGCAACCGCAGGGCCACGCGGCATCCACATCCAGTACGTCGGACTATTCGCCTTATGCCAGCGCACAAGAAAGCGGCGCTTGGCACGGTGGTTTTGCTTGTACAGATTCAACGGAAACTTTGGCTCCACATCGCCCAGCATCGGCATGAGCGGGTGCTGCGACCACTCGCGGTGCAGGTGACGGATCTTGTTGAACTCCTCCGTGCGTCCGGCGATAGTTTCCTTCATCATCCAGTCGCGCAGCTGGTCCAGCTGGTCGTAGGTGAGACGTACCGGGCGTGGTAACCACTCGACAGGGCCTTTGTCGTACCACGCCACATTATCGCTGGGTTTGCTGCGCATCTTGTTGTCCCTACCCACACCGTTACGCTTCGGCTTGGGGAAGGTGGTGCCGAGAATGGAAAACTTCTCTGGCGTTGCCGTGCGCAGCAGGCAGGAGCAGCGCATGGTGAATCCGATGCTGCAGTGAAGCTAGAAGGGCGAGAGAGAGAGACAGCAGCCTACGCTACCAGGGATGCGTAAATAAATAAGATGAGGGCTGTCAATGTACCTCAGCACATAATGAACCCTTTGCCCTCTGAAAAGAGCTCCCACGACTCTTCGATCGAATTACGAGGCTTGGAATGTGAGCGGCGATCACACGGTGCAACGTTCCACCAAGGAAACGCACGAGGCGAAGAAATTTAAGAATAATTAAACAAAACGTTGAGGGCGAGAATCACAAAAGCAGTTCGGGTGAGATATTCCGAGTTCAAAATGCGCGATACATAGGCGCAAGGCTCATTTTCTTCCTTAGAGGTGCAGCACGGCGTCCTTGCCGAGCACTTAGCGGAGAGTGTCGCGGCGGGCCAACACTCTCAAGAAGATGAGGGGGGGGGAGCCCTACGTACACGGCACGGGGGCCAGCTGCGGCTACGGCAATATTCGCTCGAGCAGCGCGTGCACACACACAGACACACGCCAATAAGTCATTATTGTTCTTCATTTCGTGGCTAGACGGCTTCTTGATGTGTGCTGCACTGTGCAACTCGAAATTAGAAAAAGAGAGTCTCGCGCCGAGGCCGCAGGAAGGCGCACACACCCGCCGCACCGTCTTCCTGTGCACGCGCGTAGAGGGCCGCAAACACTGCGGGGTCGACGGTGGCACTACACAGCAGCGATAGCGAAGCGTTACCGTTAGTCTCCATCTCACTCCGTCCCTCAACGAGTCCGTCCAACGCCTTCAGCACCGCTAGTACACCCGTCCAGTCCCTTCGGCTCATGAGAGTGACCAACACCCACTGCACCCACGTTCCAGCCACCGCAGTCGTGGGGCCAGTTACATCTGCAGTCGAAGAAGAGGGGGGAGAAGAGAGGGTGTGCTGCAACACGGAACAGGTGTCTGTGGTCAAGCGGGAAGCAACGATGTCCAGCGAAGAGCCAATTGAGGAGAAGGGTGCGGAGGAGGACGTATCTTCTGTTGAAGAGTTCGCTTGCTCGAGATAAATGCCCAGACGGCACAACAATGCCAACGAACTCAGCGCAGAGGGAGAGAGGCAGCAGCCATTTCTACTCAAGAGCGTCGCAGCGTTCGCCAGCGTCTCTGCGATGCTCTGCGTGCTCCTCTTGTGCATATGCGTCAATGCCTGCTTCGCAGCTTCCAGCCGCGCTTCCTCCGTATCGATCGAGTGAAAAGTGCGACGCTCACCGCTACCCTCTAAGTCGGCTTCTGTATCGCTGGTGATCGCATCGGGGGCACCACAGTTCGTGTGAACGGCCCGCACGTAGGCCGTCGCGCATTCCACCTGCACCCGCGCGGCATCCAAAAGAATTGCCTGCAAGCACCCATCCAGTATCTGCGCGGCGGAGGTCGCATCGTCTTTGGCGCTCTTCCATTCCTTCAGGCTCTGCACGCGTTCCCACACATCCCCCGACTTATCATGCATCGCAAGGCCCGCTTCTTCATCGTCTACCTTACCGTCACCGTCTGTATTAACGAGGAGCAAGACGGCACGCCGATATCTGAGCAATGAGTGAAACACCAAGCGCACCACTGCTGTGCCGCTCTCCGGCATCGAAGCAGCTTCTGCAGCCTGCTGGAGAAGTGCCTCGTCGCCCATCGCAAGGCCGACATACACACCGGCATCTGCAAAGCTGAGTGCTGTGCTATTTACCGTGTGAGGAACTGCCTCTTCGATGTTGGCTGCGGATGCCGGCGCCAGGGTCTGCGAGAGGAAGGCGTGAACAGACTTCAGCATGGCCGCGTCAGTTGAATTTGCACTCTTCTTGTGTACCATGCCGCGGAGGGCACGAGGCAGGGTGTGACACAAAAGGTTGTGCTCTGCATCTTCAGTTTGATTTTGGATTACGTAAAGAGCGCGAAGACGGCGCGCGTCGTTGTCCATGTTGGCAGCGTCGGCCGCCGAGTTACGTGAGAGATCGGGTTTAAGCCACCTCCTCAGCATCGATGCCCCGCCGATGACGAGGGCACCCGTGTCGTGCAGCTGCCAAAGAGCCTGCTCTTGTTCAGCACACAGTAGACCGTACTGCACGACGGACAGCGCGTCACCCACAAAGTTCTGAACAATTTCGCGAGCCTGCGCTTCAGCGGCATTGCGACACGCCACCTCCTCATCGGTAGGACGAGAAGCACTGTCAGCGGAAGAATTGAATGGATATCGGCACCACGCGGCTTCGTTAAGTGAGGGTTCGAGCACCGTCCCTCTTCCTGCATCATCAGCGTGAGGCGCACCAGAGGCAGAGCAACAAAGAAAGCCCACGCAGATAGTGCGCTGAACTTCATGTAGCAGCTGGATATCCTTCACCTCTGATGCGCATTGAGCCACTGCCAGCCACACATCGAGCAGTGCACGCAGAGGTGCGACAACGGCATCAACTTGGCTTGCGAAGGAAGGCGGCTCGAGCGCCAACAGCGTGTGGATGCGGCTCGACATGGGCTTCGCGTTCACCGCTGCTCCGCCTTTCCCTCCCGCCCTCGTGGGTGCTGATGGTGATGCAGAGGAGCTCAGAGGTTTCTGGTGAAACGAGTAGAGTGGGGTCACGGACATGAGAGCTGCTCGCACGGCTTTTGTCTGCTCCATCGTGCCTGGACACCAGCACGACGACGCCTCCTCTCGAGAGTTGTGACACCCACCTCGCTCTTCTCCATGCGCAGCATGTCCTTCCATCTCGCGCCCACCACGTTCATTTTCACTTGCCATGTCTTCGCCATCTCCGTCCACGTCTTCCTTATCCTTCAACGCGTCAAGAGTCAGCTTCATCGCCTCCAGGCTTCGCCACACCGGCCAGACATAGTTGTGGGCCAAGTGTGTAGCGTAGAGCTCACCTGATTGGGAATGGTCGCCGTCCACAACTGCGGCATCTGTGTCATCCTGCATGCTGAGGACCTGCAGATACCGCTGTGCAGCGACAAGGCCGCTCTCTAGCCCCACAAGCCCTCCTCTTTCACCAGCCTCACCAGATAAGAGACGGCTGCTGCTACAGGAAAGGCTTGCCCCACTTTCGGGCAGCCGCGGTAATACAAAAGCGCGAAGGAGAGTAGCGAGGTCCTCCACGATAAATAGAGGGTAAGGCGGACCGCGCTGCTCTGCTAGGATGTGCTTGCGCAGCCAGTTGTCGATCGCCTGCTGCGGTGCACCGCATTGAATGCAGAGGTGAAACATGCGCCACACTAATTCGTCTGGCAGGACCATGCCCTGGTAATCCGTTAGGCTTTCCACCTTCTTGGAGAGAAGCAATAACTCCTCCGCTTGATGCGGCGTGAGAGGCAGGGAAGACGACGCGACGGAGCCCGCGAATGCTGGCGACGACAAAACCGCTGGCTCGCGATCAACGGCAATCGTTGTCGCGCTCTGACCAGCACGCTCACCACCGCTGCGCTCTGCACGCTCTTGATTTCGCTGAAGCTGCGTGCGCAGCTCCGCGCATCTCTGCAGCACGTCACCGCGCAGCTTCGTATACATTTCGAGAGAACGTGCCTTGATGGAAAGGAATTTGTCGTGCCGGAAGGGGATTGGATGGAATGCGGGAAACTGAAGCAGAGGCGCTGGCGCTGGAGTGGAACTCGACGACGACGATGTGGACGCTGCGGCACCGGCGCGCGCAACCGGGCGAGCCAGCTTCCTCGACGCAACACGAAAGCCCATGATCCTCTAATGGATTCGAAATTTGTGTGGAGATGATAAATCAGAGACTTTGCGATAGCGTGAGGACTTCTTTGGCTAATGCGGCGTAGTGACGAGACACCGCAGAGAGGACGCAAGTACAGCGCACGCACGCACGCAAAGCGAACCTTGTCAAACGGAGCCGGCTTTGCTGTTCCGGCGCCAAAGAGAAGCCACACACGCACACAGAGAAAAAGAAAGAAGTAAAGAGAGGTGAGTCGAGGGAACAACAGGAAAGTAGTGGCTGGCATCGATCCACTGTTGTATGTATATATAAGCAGCTACAATGTTCTGCATGGCGCTGTTTATGCGTGCGGCACCGCTACGCTCCTACAACGGGGCTTTTAAATGGATTTATTTCTTTAGTTTTGTACTTCCAGCGAAAACTCTAATATACAGTTGCGACCGAAGTGAATGAAACTTGCGTTTCGTGCGGTATAATGCTTGCCAAAAGATGGAAAGTGAAAAGAAAAAAGGGGAGAAACAGACGCTGTGCCGTTGTTGACTCCTAATGCCGGCGGATCAGCCCAGCGAACAAGCGAGAGCTACCTGGGAGCCGGTAAAGCAATGAGGTAAATGAAGAGAACGAAGTCGCCTAAGTGGCAAACAAGCAATGCGACGGTAGTCGACGGAGCGGAGCGATGCACAACACATTTTGCAGAGAATGGGGATCAGGGGAAGGGAGCAAACAATAATAATAATAGTAATAATAA
>LJSK01000286.1:0-29636 GCA_001299535.1 Leptomonas seymouri
TGTACGTGTTCGGGTCCACCGGTGCCGGATCGTGGTATCGATCTTCACTCGTGCGCTGAGGGCGTTGTGGGAGGCCGGGCCATTGGTACTTTTCTTCGTACTCGGTTTGGGGGAAGTTGTGTCCGCGTGATTGGCGGGGGTGGGCGAACTTTACGTCGGCCATGGCGGAGGTGGTGGTGGTGGTGGGGGTGGGGGGTTATAGGGATTGCTGCCACCGGCGGGTGTCGTGCTGTGTTCGGAGAGGGAGACGGGAGGAGGGCTGTGAGGAGGGGGGCGGAGGCAGTGGATGTATGGCTGAGGCGTAGGGGCTGTCGTGGCAGGGTTGAGAGAAGCTGCAGTGCAGAAGAGATGGTGGCGCTTCACTGGAGAGGATCAAGTAGCCTAGCGGGTGTGAAGAATGCGGAGGGTGGGGTGGGGTGGAGGTGGTGCGCGGTGGGATGGGAAGCGGCTTCCAGATGCTGGGGCGGCTTCGTTGCTGTGCTGGTGGGCTTCTTGTTTTGCGATGAAGGTGCTTGCCAGCAGTGTGTAGTGAGGGATATCGGAGTTGCGTACTGGACGCGTTGTTGGGCTAGCCAGAAGGCGTGTGTATGTGTGCGTGCTGCGAAGGAAGGGGCAGGTATCCGCACGCGCTCTCTGCGTTCGACAGGCGACGAGGACTTGGGTGATGGGAGTGACGCCAGATCCGTTAAAGAAGAAAACGAAAATAGAAAATTATGAAGTGGTACAGAGATGCCGTCGTCTTCGTTGTTGCTCCGCGCGTCTGCTTGTGTGTGTGTGTGTGTGTGTGTGTGTCTGGACGTTGCTGGCCGTGTGGGAATGATTCGGTGCCCGTGAGAGACGGGAGACAGGCGTGGCAGTGGGGGAGGAGGACAGCGTGGGTGGCACGCGGTGCTGGATGCAGTCAGCTCTACGTGAGCAGCTCGTTTGTCAAAAAAAAGTGATGAAGTCAAAGGATGAAAAAAAGGAAGATCTCCTCCGTCCTCAATAGACACGCAAGTGTGATGATGCGTGTTGACGAGTCAGAGAAAGCGAAAGGTGCTCCCCAGTCTTTGCGAGAGGGGTGCCGGTGCGGCGCCACTGCTCTTCGAGGGGTGAGCGGGAGGGTGAAGTGCGGGAAGGGGAAGTTAAGGCAACCCTTTCAAATGTAAGTCAAATACAAGATGCGGGTGTGGGAAGGCGACGGGTCATTCGCCGGAGAGAACAGTCAGAGCACACAACCAAAGTGCAGTACTGGCGGCGAGGCTAGAAACGAGAGAGACAAAAAGAAAAAGAAAACAATTGTATCAAAGATAGTGCAGGCTGTGCACACCACCGTCAAGAGGGCAAGGGCAGTGCGTAGCGATACCCGTGCGGGCGTGTGTACATCAGCGTGACGCACCGGAAAGGAATTAGAAGAAGTAAAGAGAGTGGGAGATGATGGAGGTCAGTGAAGACGTGGGACGTGACGGGACCCCCAAGAGAGGCGGCACAGCGCTGTTGCATGGACGATGTGAGCGACAGCGGTCGCAGAGGGCTTTGCAAAGGCTGACGCAGAAGTTCCGCTATACGCATGAGCAGACGCCATCACATAAGTCACGTATCCTTGTTGCTTCCGTGAACGAGAAGCCACGATGAAATAGATAATAACGATAATGGCATTCCCTCTTTCGCGGATGCAACTTGCAGAGCCTCACGGAGATGTGGGGGCCGTAGTCAAAGAAGCCAGTGAGCATCCAGTTGTTGCTGTTGCTGTTGTTGATATTGTTGCTGCTTGTACATGGTGACGCCAGCGAGATGGCATTCTAGGAGGGATGAGGTGAAATCAATGAAGACTACATTTGCTGTGTATGACGGAGAGAAGGAGGAGGTGATGCTCGTGCCGAAGAACAAGTGGCGGTGGCGTTGGCGGCACGTCTCTCAGGAGACAGCGACAACAGCAGCGACAAAGGAGAAGGGCAGGCGCTCCTCGCTTTCGTTGCTCAGCCTCAGCGAACAGAAACCGTTGAAGTAATAAGAAAAGAAATGATAGTAACAAATCGGTGCTTGAAAAGGGCGGGCGTCCTGCCGGCAGGTTTGCTCACCAATGCCACTGTCCGCCCCTTGCCATGGCTTGACTTTACATTCGCACAGGAGGCAGGCGACGCTGAAATACACAATGCTCTACCGGTATATCAGCGGTCTGCTTGGAGGTGCACCATCGAACATCGGTGTCGACCTCCTCGTTATCGTTGAGGCAGCCCCGCTTTTGCGAATCGCGCCTCGTTGATGCGCCATTGCCGCTGGCCTTGGTGAAGCCGAGGACACCCTCGCCCTGCGTCGCACCAGGCGCCGGAGCAGCGAGAGAGGCGAAGCCAATCGTATTCCAACGAGCGGAGGACGATGCCACTGCAGACTTGACACTCTGCGCCCGCACGGACGCCATAGAGAGGCCCTTGGCGCGAACACTGGATTCCGCACTACCTGTCATCAGCCGCGTCCTCGCATTCTCGACGCTTTCATACAAGTTGTGCTCGTTATCCCTGCTCTCCGCGCAGCTTGCAGCGGCGGAGCCGCCTTCCACACCGTTGCTGCCGTCGCCGGCGTCAGCACATTTGTAGAACGCGCCGTAGGTATCCGTGTTGGTTGATGGTGGCAACGCCGCCAGTGGGTCCGCAACAGGATCTTTCGAAAACAGCAAGGCGCGGTCCACACAATATCTTCCACTCGTTTTAATACAAGCTGCCGTACGGTCCACGGGGGCTGCGATGAGTAACGCGGACTGCTGCACCTGCACGCTGCGCTCTGCGTCGTCCATACCGGTGCCATCACCCTTGACACCGCCGTTACGGTTGTAGTCCACGTCATAGGTGGTGCGCATCAACTCCTGTCGTACCTGCGGCGCATGACGGCCATGAGTAATGCGGGGGTCTTCTAAAAGACCGTCATCGCCAGCTGCTTTCCCGTTGCGGCCACCCCCCTGCTGCTGCTGCTGCGCGCTGCGCAATAGGCGATCCTCCAACCAGTTGCCGACGAGCGTACTGTTGGTGTAGGTGTTGTTGAAGGTCTCGCCTGCGGTATCGTAGTCAGAGGGCATGATATATGTCGCGGGATCTCTCTCTCTCTTCTCTTTTTGTTGTTGACACTGTTCTCGCTGCTAGGCGTACACACACCTGCACCTCTCCATATATTTGTGTATGTGTATGTCGAAGCTGTGGGGGCTGAGCAACGGTCTCTATGAAAATAAGCGAAGATCAAAAGGGGGATGTCGAGGGCAATGCACTGTTCCAATGCTGCTATTATAGGTATATATGTATATAGATTGGGGGGCGGAGCTGCTGCTCGCGTAGCGTCTGGTGATGCTAGTGCTTGTGGGTGCTCGGAGGGATGGAGGTAAGAGAGAGAGAGAGAGAGAGAGATAGAACGGCTCAGTGGAGGCGATGCCAGGCATGTGGCCTGCGATGGTGAGCGCCAGGAGGGCTTCCTTCATCGTCTCACTCTCTCCTCTGGACCGCCTGTGTGATCCCCCGCTACCGCGTAAGCGCTGAGGGAATTCAAGTACAGATGCCGCAAAGCAGCATGCCTCTTCGGTGAACAAATTTTGGAGCTTGGAGTGTGGGGCGTGCACTCGTGCTTAACTTCCGGAAACGGGAATACGAGACGACAACAACAGCACGAAAGAAGAAAATATTACTCGACAGTTTATGCTGGATGCATCAAACATCCATTAGCGTACTTAAGCAGTCTTCCTCCCGGCTCTCGTACCCGCCGGGCCACCAGACGACTTCGTCGACGAGGTTTTCCTCACTGATCCCTTCGTCTTCATCGCCAGCGTAGCGCCCACCGCATTTGTTTTGAGCTTCTTTGAGCTCGCCGGTGCTGAGGCTGATCGGCAACGCTTCGCCGCGATCGGCTTCGCTGAGAGTGAAGACACTGCACTTCCCTCGTCGCTTTCCCGCCTCTGCTCTGAACCCGGTCGAGGCGCATCACGACGCTGACGTTGCTCCTGCGCACGCCCCTCGCGTCGCGCGCGCGCCTGCGCCATTGCTGCTGTCTGTGCCCGCGCGCGTTCGTCTTTCTTAGCCGCCGCCTGTGCCTTCTTCGTCTGCACGCGGTCACCGAACTGCTCCGTCACCTGCTGCTTAGCCTGGATCTTCGCTGACGACACTTCGTCTAAGAGCGGCAGGATTGCCGCCTCTTTTGCTGCTGGGGACTTCCACAGAGCTAGCTTGCTCTTCGTCCGCTTCTCGATCCGTTGAATCAAGCTGACATCGTACTCCGTCACGAGGGCAACGGAGTGGCCCTCACGCCCCGCACGTGCAGTGCGCCCGACGCGGTGCACGTAGGTGTCCGCGTGCTTGGGCACATCGTAGTGCAACACGAGGCCGACCATCGGGATATCCAGGCCGCGCGCGGCAATGTCGGTACACACGAGAATACGTGATATGCCCAGCTTGAAGCTGGCGACGTTGTCCAGCCGGTGCTGCTGGGTGAGAAGCGAGTCGAGGCTGCAGACGGGGAAGCCCAGCAGCTGCAGTGTCAGCCGCACCAGCTCAGCACGCAGGCAGGAGTTCACGTAGACAATGGTAGATTGGCTCTTGCCTTGAGCCCGCAGCGCGGCCACCAGATACGGCAGCTTCACCATGTTTGGTATGAACAGGTAGTGCTGATGGAGGGTATCGGGGAGCTGGAATGAAGAAAGCGATGATGCTGGTGAGGAGGTCGAGGCCGCTGAAGGGGCGAGCGCACTCGGCGACCCCCCGCTTCTCACTACATGGGAGCTGGTGGCCTCCGCATCGTTTGCCGCGTGCGTTGTGCCCTCCGTAGCCGTCCCGCCGCTTTCGTTGATGGCGCCTTGAACGACAACCACTTCCAACGTTTGCGGATCTGTGATGCCGAGCTCTGATAGAACAGAAGCAGCGCCCTCTGGAGCTGGCCCAAAGGAGGTGAGCCGGCGGTGCAGCGTTGCAGTGAACATCAGTACTTGCCGGTTTTGTGTCGCAGACGGCAGCAGCCGCAGCAGTGCCCAGACGTCGTTTTGAATCTCTCCTTCGGTGAGGCGATCGGCCTCATCCAACACGAGGTAGCGCAGATGCGCAAAGGCCTTCTTCACCTCCGGCGCAAAGGTCTGAAGGAGATGGCGTAGGCGGCCGGGGGTGGCGGCGACGATATGCGGGCGTGCCTTCAACGCGTCGATCTGTGTCTCTGTCGCAACGCCGCCTATCGCAAGCATCGTACGCACGTGCAACGGAGCCCCAAAAGCAATGAACTGATCTATGATTTGATAAGCGAGCTCGCGTGAGGGGGTCAAGACGAGGGCGTAGACTCCGTACGTGTCCGCGGCCAGCGTTTGCATGATAGGCAGAGCGAAGGCCGCAGTTTTGCCAGAACCCGTGGCAGCGCCGCCCACCACGTGACGCCCGGCGAGTACAGCAGGGATGCAGCGCTGCTGGATGGGGGTGGGGGTGTTGAGGGCCATGTAGCCGCACTGCTTCGCCAGCCACGGCTGCACGCCGAGCTGCTGAAACTGAGCCATGGGTGAGTAAATTGAATGCTCGTGCTGGCTCTGACTACTTCAGAAAGCAGGAGGAACAGGGGCAGCGATGGCCAAGATCCGTCGTGTCCGCCACGTACTGGCGGATGTATAGCGAGAGAGGGAGAGCGGGAGGGGGTTGTTGGCCGCGAAGATGTGGGTAGAGGGCGTGGTCTGGATCAGCCTTCTTGCTGTTGGAGGGAGGCTATTCAAAACAGCATTGAAAAGGGAATGGGGAGAGGGGCGAGGGGTATCACAAGACGACGAGAGCGCACAACGCCACTGCTCATCTGCGGGGCTTCGACAGCGGACGCCCTCTACAAGGACGGCTGCGCAGCCGCAGCTTCGCCCCCCCCCCCAACTCAACTGCCTTCAAGAGAGAGGGGGGGGGAGGGGAAGGGGGGCAGCACGGTGGAGCAGAGGAAAGTAACGGGTGTAGCCACCAATTTCTTGTACCTCTCTATCTGTATGTGCTGGGGCGTGCGCTTCTGCAGACCCATCGCTCCATTTCCGTTGGTTTCTCTTAGATCATTAGTTCTCCAGAGCCTCCACACACACACACACACACGCATGGACATGCATACGCACACGCAACGAGGTGATGACTGTCGTTTGCTTCCATTGTTTGTGTGTGTGTGTGTGTGTGTGGAGGACGTAGATATATAATAGATGTACGTGCCATGCAGCGGACTTTCACTTGTTCCGTCTCGCACGCACTACGAAAGGAAGAAGGGCGAGCCGGGGCGGCGCAGGCGTAGTCCACGGCCGCGAATCGAGTGAAACCGTCAGAAGAAATTTAAAAAAGAAACGAACGAACAAACAAAAAGAAAGAAAGACGGCCAAGAGATCAATACACCAATATAAATAAAGAGAGAAACGAAGGGGCAAGACCGGGACGCCGCGGCGCTGGGAATGGAAGACAAACATAGCCCAAGCGTAAACAACAACAACAGGAAGCTCAAAGAAAATGGGTGCTGCTGCTTAACGAAATTGAAGGCACAGCCGCGGCGCCGACACGCCCCACGGGTGCGTCGTCACACCCTCTTGGGATCGACAGAAGAGTTCAGCTGCACCCAGCCCCCCTCGGATGAAGCATGCAGCGCATCTAGGTCTCACCTGGCCCTCGCTCGCCGTCTTCACCACCACGATACACACACACACACAGCTTACTTTGCTTTCTTTAGTATTTTTAAGTCGTCAGTAAGCCGAGCTCAGCGCTATTCATGCTTCCCCCTCTTCCCGCTGCTGTGGTGGTCCCTCGCGGCCTTCGCCATCACAGGTTGCTCCCCAGCTTCTCAACGCGGTGACCCTTCTCGTAGAAGTACGCAGGGGTGCGCATCGAGCACAGCTCCTCCGCACTCGTGGGGTGCACGCCAATCGTGCTGTAGAAGTCACTGATCTTGGCACCCATTTTCATGCTGATGGATACGCTCTGGATGATCTCCGGCGCGCTGTCGCCGAGCATGTGCACGCCCAGCACCTCACCGTCGGCGTGGTTCGTCACAATGCGGATCACAAACTTCTTGTAGGTGCTGCCGCTGACGTTGTGCATCAGAGGCGTAAAGCTGTTCTCGTACACGGCGATCTGGTCGTATTTCTTTGCGGCATCCTCCTCAATGTAGCCGCACGTGCCAATGGGAGGGATGGAGAAGACGGCGCACGCCACCTTCGTGTGATCCGAGGCACGAGGCTTCTTGCCAAAGATGGTTTCGATCAGCGCGGCCCCCTCGTCAATGGCGACGGGGGTCAGCATCAACCGGTTCGTGACGTCACCGATCGCGTAGATGTTCTCCACGTTCGTCTTGGAGTACGTGTCCACACACACCGCACCGCCCTTCGCGACCTCCACGCCGACCTTGTCGAGCTGCAGCGTTTGCGAGCGCGGCACACGGCCGATGGCGACCATCACCTGATCATAATCTGCCTCCGCGCCGCTCTCGAACACAACGTGTTTCGAGCCATCCGCATTCTTCGTGATCTTCGCCGGGTTGTCGTTGGTGCGGATGTTGATGCCGTTCGCGCGCAACTGCTCCGTGAGGTTCTTGCGCACCTCGAGGTCGAAGCCACGCAGGATCACCTCCTTGCGGTAGACGAGGTCGACCTGGCCACCGTGGGGCTTGTAGGCATTGAAGATGCCCGCAAACTCCACCGAAATGTAGCCGCCGCCAACGCAGAGAACGCGCTTCGGGGCGTCCTCCAGGTAGAACGCTTCGTTGCTGGT
The DNA here is from genome assembly GCA_001299535.1 of Leptomonas seymouri. Classification (NCBI taxonomy): domain Eukaryota; phylum Euglenozoa; class Kinetoplastea; order Trypanosomatida; family Trypanosomatidae; genus Leptomonas; species Leptomonas seymouri. The sequence goes on from LJSK01000286.1 coordinate 7,710, forward strand.
GATGCACAACGAATCGCCCGGGATGCCAAGCCGCTGCGGCCAGGAGCCCGTAGCGATCACGACGTACTCGGTGTCCAGGGTCTCGAGCACTTCGCTGTCCGGGTCTTCGGACTTGCGCACAACGACGGTGTTCTTGTCCTTGAGTGCGCCGAAGCCTTGGTGGAAGCTCAGGCCCTCCGTGTCAGCGAACATGCCCTCGTAGCTGTCGTTGATACTCGACACCGCCTTGTTCTTTGCGGCGATCAACGTGCGCCAGTTTGGCTTCACAGAGGCACGGTCCAGCTCCCAGCCGAAGCCGGCAGATTCACGGATGAGATCCATGTATCCCGCACCGGTGACCATGAGCTTCTTGGGCACGCAGCCGACGTTCACGCACGTGCCACCCAGGGCGGCGTAGTACGGCGGGCCGTGGTGCTTTTGAACATCGACGACGGCCACCTTCTTCTTGTGGAGCGCTGCCGCGTTCCATCCCGCCTCCAGACCGCCGGATCCGGCACCGATCACCACGAGGTCGTACGCGCGGGACATCAGCCGAGTCGAAACGCGGAGAATTTTCTTTTCGGTAACGTGGGCAAACGAACAAAAAACAAAAAGCAAAAATCAGTGCAGACACGCACACAGACGGACGCAGACAGACAGAGAGAGAGACAGAGGACCAGTGGCCGCTCGAGAAAAATAGGGTGTGCGCCTTGCAGCGGTGTACGGTAGATCCAAAGACAACAAAGCTCCTTCAGTGGCGCAGGGTGCTCTCCGCAAAGCGACAACCTCCCGCAACCTTTGATGTCTTTTATGTTTCGAAGAACAAAAACAAAAAATAAAATAGAGATGAGCTCAACGAAGCGCGCGGATGCAGGCGAATTAAGCAACGGATGTTTCGCAGGGGGTGACGAGTGTGCGTTGGGGGACTTGCATTCGTACCAGGATGAAAGCCATCATATATGCATACATACATACATATATATACGGATTTGATGCAACAGTGGTAAGAGAGGGAATAAGCGGGTAGAGGAGTGTCAGAGACGATTGGCCCAGACGATCACGAATTCGAGGATTCATTCACTTCATTTACGTTGAAGGATGCAACGCACCTTTCCTCACCCCATCCTCCGGGGCATCCCCCGCCTCCCGTTGTTTCAGAGCGAAGGCGCATACCGCAGAGCCAGCCTCAAGGCGGGGACATCCACAGCAACGATGCGGGCTCTATGCTATGCGCGTTTAACCAATCATGCCTCTTTTCAGAGAGCGAGCGCGCCGCAATTTATCAAGCGTTTCCAGCGGTCAAGGACAAGTACGTCGGCACCCCATCAGCCCAATGATCCAGTTGTCCTTGAAGCTCACACTTGGCGAAACAATGTCTCGTGTATGAATATGTATGCCTCTGTATGTGTGTCTTACTTCTTCCAGGTACACACGCCACGACTCACGCGCTTGCCGCTGGGCCCTCAAGAGCGCGCGCATCAACAAAAAACGAAGTTATCCCCTGCCACCACATACACGACAACAACGACAAGGGGAAGCACCTCAAGCATCGTCCAGTTCGCCATAAACCCAACCGACTAAGGAAACAGAGCTGCGCATGCGCATCCGCGCTGCTAACGGAACACACCACGCGGCATCTTCGGTCCATTCAGCGGGAATGGCGTGATGTCCTCCAGGTAGCGCACGCGGTAGTCCGCGCTGCGGTCCTGCACAGCACGCACGGCGCCTTGGCGGCCGTTGTAGAAGCCCATCACCCGCACGACGAGTTCCACCTTCTCTCCACGGCCAAGCGGGCGCCCACTCGCCGCCCGCGCTTCCCGCACCTTCGGCAGTAAGTCATTCAAGTACATACTCGTCACCTGGTGCCCGTTGTCGGTCGAGCCGTCGCCGCGGAAGCCGCGGTCACCGCCTTTCAGCCCGCGGTTGCCCGCCGTGTACGTGTTCAGCAGCCGCCTCCCACTGTAGTCGTAGGCCACGGCGTAGGTGTTGCGACGCCGCGAGACGAGATACAGAAAAATGAAGTCCTTGTTGTACTTCGGCATCTCACCCCACAAGTCAAGCTGGGCGTAGGCAGTAAGGCCGTCGTTGTCCATCGCGGCGTCCCTCTCTCCCTTCAACATGGAATACCCAAACTTGCTTTGGAAGTAGTCGTCGCCGAGGATGCGCTGTGGCAGGGCGCTGTCCTTCGCAGACGACGCCGCCTCATCGTCCTTCTCCTGCTCTTCCTTTTCGGGGTTGCTTTCTTGGCCTCTGTCATGCCGCATGGCTGCGGTCTCCTGCTCGTACCACATCCGCTCATTGAAACCACGCTGGGAGACGAAGCCGTCATGAGCTGCGAGCTGCCTCAACTCTTCCTGAATGGCTTCTTCACGGCTGCGGTGCAGAATGCCGTCAATATCCGCCTGCGGCAGCCGGGGGGACGCAAAGTCGTCTGCTGCCGCACCACCGCCCAACGCCGCCTCGACTTCGCCCGTAGCCCCGCGCAGCATGCGCTCCTGCCGACCTCCGTTGATGCTACTATCGCTGGCGTCTCCCCAGACAGGGTTGCCGTGGTGTCCCGGCTGCCGATGGAGATCTGACATGCTCTGTTGCTCTAGGGAGTCGTTTGCAGAGCGGATGAGAAAATCGCTGAAGTACTGCTGACCACCTTGCTGGGGCTTCAGCAGTGCGGGGACGCGGCGGTACTTGTCAGGGAACATGCCGGCACGCGGGCGCGGCTTACCGCGGCGCAGCAGCACAGCGGACTTATTGAGCATTTCCACTTATAAAGTGTAAGAGGCAGGCCAATAAACATCAACGCAGGCCCAGCACGAAGCTCACAGCCTCTGGTGGCAGCGGGCAGGCCTGAGGAGGGGGAAGGTGGAGTGGGGGGGGGGGAGGTTGCTTGCTTGTGTAGAAGCAAGACGAGCGCGTACGGGGGTGTGGTGTGCGCCGTCGTTGGAGCTGCTCGCACACGCAGTTTTCCTTTGAAAGAAATCCTTACCGACGCACGGGCACGGGCACACCGATGCTCGTACGGGCGATAGGGCTGGATGGCTGTTTGCAAGATGAGAGAGAGAGAGAGATCGTAGGGAGAGGGATCAGCAGGAGTTGTGGGAGAAGAAGCTCAACTGAGAAAGCCGCATGGGCAGTTGCGATCGCATTGAACAACTGCGTTAAGGAATACTGATGTTTGGCAGAGGTGCCGGACGTCTGACTCTGCACGACCGAAGACAGTTGTCGTTAAGGGAAAGATGAGGGCTCATCCCTACCCTTCGCTCTCATTGGGCCCCCGTTTTGTTGCTGCGTACGCGTCGGGGGTGACTTGCGTGTTGGTGCTGTGAGGCGCACAGCCCTGTACGGCCCTGTACAGCCCGCCAAAGCGCCGTGCTGACAAACACAAACATTGTAAGGCGAGTGGCCCATGCAATGACCGCGCCAACTAGCACCCTCGCAGGCAGTACATGCTGCCCCCCTTCTGCAGCAAGAAGCCGAACTCACTCAGCTGGCGAAACATGGCTGGCGCACTGCGGCAGCCAACGGCCTCGCAAGCATCTAAAATCCGCTGCTCCGTTAACGCGTTCACCCCGCCGTTCTCTTCCACAATGAACTGCTTCAGCCGCTGCAGAACCGCGTCGCGCTGGTTCAGCTTGGCGGGCTTACTGCCACCAGCGCTCGCACCACCACCCGCAGTGGCTCCCACCACTGCCGAGCCTGGCGCCGCTAGGCCGTCAAAGGAGTGCAGGCAGGACTGCAGCAGCTGCACGGCGTATTGGGCGTCTTCACGAGTGACTTCGTGGCGCAACTCAAGCTTCGCGCGCGCCTCTGACACTCGAATGAGCGCCTGCAAGTAGCGAGGTGTGACGGTGTCGCCCAGTCCCATGGCTGCGCTCGGAGGTGCAGCGCCCATGCTGCGCATGCTGTTGCCGCCGCGGCCGCCCTCGTTGATCCGCCCCTCCCCACCATCCAGTCCGTCGCAACCGGGAATGCCGTACTGCGGCTCAGGCAGGTGCTGGCGCTGGGCTAAGTAATGTGTCTGCAGCACATCGCTGGCCTCCTTGCAGAGCGTGGGCTGACACTGTGTGCGGCAGAACAGGAGGAAGCGGCGCACCAGCGAAAGCGGCAGCGAGGCGTGGCGGTGCGCCGCACGTCCGCGGCTCGCGGGGTCTCTGCCCTCACCCTCGCCCTCGCCCTCGCCCTCGCCCTCGCCCCCTGCTTCGTCGTGGGCACTGTGACTACTGCCGTGTCGGTGCCACTGCAGCACGTGATCCGTCAACGCCTGCTGCGCCCTGCCGCTGGTGCCGTGCGGGTTGCGCAGACACGCGATGATATCAAAGCGGCTCATCAGTGCAGGCGACAAGTTCACATTTGCAGCGAGGGACTTGCCGACGTCAAAGCTGCCGCCGATCGGGTTGCCCGCCGCCAGCACGGAGGTGTGCACCGGCATTGAAAAGATCATGCCTGCCTTCGCCAGACTCACCCTCTCTTGCTCCATCACCTCCAGCAGCGCCTTGTGCTCCTGCACCCCCTTATCGATTTCATCAAGGCACGTAATCCCGCCATCCCCGTGCACGACGGCACCGGCTTCAAATGTCGTCTCGCCGGAGACAGGATCACGCGTCAGCGTCATCGTCAGACCGCAGGAGGACGACGTGTGGGTGCAGACGAAGGCGCTGCGCGGCGCCACTGCACACGCGGCTCGCAGCAGCTGTGATTTCCCCAAACCCGGATCGCCTACCAGCAGCAGATGGATGCTGCTGCGGGTCTCGCCACCGTTTTTTGCGCGATTGCCGCCGACAATCGCCAGCAGCACCGCCTGCTTCACAAGCTCCATGCCGAAGATAGAGGGTGCGACAGAGGCGGTGAGGCGCGTGAACCACTGCGGGTGACGTGCCATCTCGTAGTACCGACCTATTTCCTCAGCTGACCAGCTGTCGAGGCCGGAGCTGGGTGGGGATGTCAGGGCTGTGGCTGCGGCCACACCGTGCGGAGGCATGCGGGCCGCCTGTCCGCTCCGTCGCGCTTCCCCGTCTTCCCGCGCCTCTGCGTCTTCCAGCTCGCTGCCTACCACCACGCCCAGGCCATCGGAAGAGTTTCCTATCAGCCCGCTCAGCGCGCCGCTGCTGTTGCGCGTAAGTCGCCACGGGTCGCCGAGACCTCCATCGCCAACGCCCATCCCACCGATCACGTTCGCAAAGAGCGAGGCTGCAGTGCGCTGCCGATGCTGCAGGACAGCCACGCCACATCCAGCACCGCCGGTGTTGCTGCTGTTTTGATTTAAGAGACCATGGACAGCACGCGCACGCAGGCACACCTGCTGCATGCCCCCGCTCTGCTTCCCTTCGCTTCGACGCGTCTCGAGGATACCGCACACGCAGACGCTGTCGCCCACCGTGACGGCGTCCAGCCAAGGCGGCCGAAGTTCTACCTCGATCATCACCTGCATGCCACCGCTGTTGTTGCTGCTAGTACTTCTGCCGTTACCACCATTGCCGGCTGCTGCGATGGGCGTTGCCGATGCATCGACAAAGGCAGTGCGCTCCTGCAGCCGCAAGAGCTGCACCTCTGCACACACCGCCTGCTCCGTAAGGGGGCCCCACGTGTACCCACGGCAGCGCGCGGTCGAGCAGGGCCCCGGATAGATCAACACGCCGTCCTCGGTGGACTGCTCCTTTACAATTCCGCAGTGGCCGCACCGGTAGCTCATTTGGAGGCAGGAGATGCGCGTCGGGCTCATGCGGACAACCGTGCCTTTAGCCGTGAGAAGACGGCCGAGCTGCGCAGCACCCAGGTGGTCGAAGGGCGTGGTGTGGCGCACATCACCGCTGACCGCGGCGTACACACGCCGTAGCGCAGGTGTGGCTGCCCTCGCAGCATCAGCGTTTGCTGCTGCTGGTGCCGTTGGGCACCGGGCCTCGTACTGATAGAGCCACACCGCCGTGAAGAACTCGATCAATGCGAGGACAGTCTTTGGTTGGTCCAACAGAGCCGACCGCATTGCAGGGGAGAGGGTGTTGCCCAAACCGCTGCTGCCGTCCTCCTCGCCTACCGCGTCCGCGACAGCCACACCATGATGCTTCTGACGGTGGTAATCGATGCTGGCCTCACGGGGTTGGTGGGTGCGACGGCTGTGCGTGGCTGTTGCTGGGTCCACCAGACTCAGCACAATGAAGTCCGTAATGGCGATGGTGGCTGCGGTGCTCGAACTCACCGACGCCGGCGTCGCCTCGGGAGCGGTAAGCGGGTAGACGTCGAGCTGCTTCAGCAAGGGCTGGAAGACCTCCCACATTGCCTCGACGATCGGATCGGTGTAGCGCACCGCCCCGGCGAGGGGGGCGCTGCAGTGCAGCTCCCACAATGCATCCATCCACGCGTTCGCACTGTTGTCTGAGCGGCCAGTCGTGCTTCGCGGCTGCGGGGCGGATCTACAAGGCGGTGCTGCCCCCGGCAGCAGTGCTTGACGGCGGCTCATGCTGTCAAGCGTTGTGGCACCTCCGGGAGGCTCCGCTGTTAGGCAAAGCACAAGCGACCGCAGCAGCAGCGGCGTGAGAGCTGAAGTGGACAGAGAAAGAAGAGGAGAATAGAAATCAAGAAGGCAACGCGAGAAGCTTCGCTCACAGAGGATAACAGAAGAGGTGCTATGCACGCACGCACGTGGACGTGATGAGGATCGTGAGGATAGTGAGGGGAGGGGGCGGGGGAGATGGAGATGTGTATGTGGCCCTCCTTCTGCTGCTGGAGTAGCTTCTGTTTTCTATGGGAGATGATCTCGTGATGGCCCCTCAACGATGCGGGGCTGGATGAAGGAGAGGGGGGGGAGGGGTAGGGTGAACAGCAGTGTAGTTGCCCCCCGCTCGCTCCTTTTCAAATTGTGTTTATGATGGAATGATATGTCGTCCCAACGCTGATGGGGCGTGCGTTTGCTGCTGTTGAGTGCTGTCGGTTAGCCTAGTCTCAGCTCCTGGCCTCGATAGAGTGGCATGCACGCAGACGATTCGGGTGGCCCACCACCCACACCAAACAAGCAACGATTTGAAAACGGACAAAGTAAAAGGAAGAAGACATGCCGCGGGAGACACGGGGGATGGAGGAGAAACAAAGTAAAGTCGTTACGCAATAATGAAATCCACAGCGGCCATTGGGAATTGCTGACGAGCGCGAGGGTGAGCATCCCCGTGTCGTCGCTCAACCGCTCGTTGCGCGGGGTGAGGCGTACGCACACATCAGTTTCACTCGCAGCCGTCTTGAGAACATGAAGTCTGAGCCCTGCTCTTTGATCGTCCACGTAAATGTTGCTTGATTCAAAAGGTACTTCCGCGCGCAGCTTGTGCTGTGGTGGCTCCGTCTGCATGCACCGGCGCTTCACAGGATCGCCTTCCGCCACGCGCATTTCCCCATCGTGGTGTGCACGCGCGCTTGGGTTTGCTTTAGTCGCCTCCATAGCCGCAGCGCTGCCGTCAGGGGCCCGGGTCATGAATCCATAGTCGCGAGGAAGCGGGGGAGACACAAAGCCGCTCATATACAAGAAGAGCAACAAGAACAACCGCAACGCCAAGTAAACAAGACGAAAGGAATGTGGGCATCGACGTGCGCGGTGACGTGCAACTGCAGGCGTCCCACCACGCCGAAATGAGGCCCCAACGTGGCCGGATGGAGAGAGAGAGGGAGGGGGGTGCTCTACAAGCGACCATAACTGCAGCAGCGGGAGAGAATGCAAGGGCAGTTGGCCTTCCGGCTTCTCCTTCCTGCGCCGCTACAGCAGCTCCTTCTCCTTGAAGGTGTGGATCAGCGAGCCGTCCAACATCATGTGACGGCAAACGTCGTAGCCGCCCAGCAGCTCGCCATCCACGTACACCTGCGGGTAGGTTGGCCAGTCGCTGTACCGCTTCAGACCCTCGCATACTTCATCATCATCGAGGATGTTGAAGAAGCTGTATTTGATGCCCAGCTGATTCAAAAGGTCCACCAGCTGTACCGTGAAGCGGCAGCGTGGCTGCTCCGGGGTACCAGTGAGAAACACAACTAAACGATCGTGGTGGATGATATCTTTGATGTCCTTCGCCAAGGCAGCCGGCACGTCGGAGGGGGCGTAGCACACGCGGGATGTATGCAGCGGCGCCACCGCGAAGTACAACGCGGGTCGCACGCACGATTGGAAAGGCGATGACACGTTTAACGCGTTTCCGGGGCAGCGAGGAAAACGCAAGGCGCTGCGTGATGCTCGGCGAACGACTGAGCAACGCATTCTCTTTCGTTGGCTGAGGGATGGGTGGATGGGTGGTGATGTTGATGGTAGGGGGGGGGGACTAAACAAGCTACCAACGCAGCAACAACGATGCGATCTCTGTTGACGGTGCAGCTGCACGTGTAGAGGCTCGTAATTGAAGCCCGTAGTAATGACTAGAATAAGCGCAGTGGAGGAAGTGAGCACCAGAACAGGAAGCCAAAGGGGCCTTGACCAGTGAAGTTGAGCCGGCCAACACGCCGTGTGCCATGTGGAGACGGGTGGGCGATGACCTCGGCTGGGGTCCCGCAGTCTGTCCTCAGCTGCGGCAGACAAACACCTAAAGCATTTGTTTGTTTGTTTCACCAAGGGCGTGCTACAGCGCACTGCTATCAAATGAGCGTAAAGCCAACAATAGAGATAACGGGTGGCTCATAGGGCGGTGCACTAGGGTGTGCGCGCATGCCTGACGGTTGCACACTCCTTGAGATCGGGGAAGCAGGAGGAGGGGCGGGGCCTTACCCTCTGGCGTATACTCCGCGTTGTAGAGCATTTAATAGCTGGAGATGTGAAAGGGATGCAAGTTCGCTGCACCCTATTAGGGGCCCTCTTCTTTAAGGGCCTCGGTATCACACACACACACACACACACACACACACACACACACAGCTCCTGTGAAATGAAGGGCGCGGCGTGCCCCCCGGGCGCACCTACCCCCTCCCCCCTCCGCCTTCGATTCGTCAACTTCTGGTGGACAAATACAGAAGAGTATTATCGCTGTAGCTCAGCGCGCGGACACGACACGCCGAGCCCTTCTGGGGGGATGCGAGGGATGGGGGCGGGGCGAGCCCATACATGCAGGGCGCTGCATGAAAATCGCTGGCCCCCACCGTCTCCGCATCCGCTGCTGGCCATGTGGGTTGCACACGGGTGCGTGGGCGCTTGTGAACTTGGCGGTCGCCTTCTTCGCGGCCAAGACTCGAAAGTGCGTCCGCACCGCAACTCAAAAGCATGCATACCCCAGGAGGTGAGCCGGCCGTTGATGTGCGCAGGGGCTCTCCACCCTTCTGTCTGGCACCTGCCCCAGGCAGGTAGGAGGCGCAGATGAGGGGGGCGGCAGATGCCGCCATCGGCATCGCAGGACACAACCACTCCGTGGTGTCGTCGAAGAAGGATAGCTCTGGCGCACCGGCTGTGCTGGACTTCACTTCCGCGGAGCTCCTTGGCGCCTCTACAGCCCAGACAGGTGCAGAGGGCATGCGGCAGTCGTACAGCAACCACCAACGTTCTTGGTCTGTCGTGCCCATGGATGTACCGTGACCGGAGGAACGCGCACGTGACGCTGTGACAAGATAGGCATAAGGGCTTGCATGCGCCGCTGGAGAGGCCGCGGGAGCTGAAGGGGGTGCCTCTAACACAGATGTCACGACCCAGCGCCCGGATCTCGGTGACATGGACAATGAAGGGCAGCCCTGCGTGGCGCATGCACTGTAGTGTGTGCTCTCGGGCAGCTTAAACAGCACGGCGAGCTTTACGCTGGACGTCGAGAAGAGTCCGACGTGCCGGCGCGAGGCGGCCGCGAAAACGCATCCGGCCGTTGGGCCAGCACCTCTAAGAGGATGGAGAGTGCGAATCGAGTTGCGCCCCGACGACTCACGCTGCGGAGCCGCTAAATCAGAGTTGAAAGCTGATGGGGCACGCCGGTGGACATCAAAGATACGCAGACCTCGTCTGGCACTGCCGTCTCCCACAGATATTGCTGCTCTGGCTGTTGCACCAGCGTTTATCGTCTTGCCGCTGATGGCGATGCACTTTCTCCGCCTGCCATCATTGTCGTCCTCATCTGCGTCCTCGTCTGGCATCGTCAGGGGCACCATCCACGCCGTTTCTCGAGAAACGGAAGCCATCCACACACCATGGGTGGTCACACGGGCGGAGGCAAGCGCGGCACCGTCTCCATCGTAGAGCACCTCACCGCTGCGCTGACATATAATATAGGCATCCGCTGCACCAGCTGAGTGGCGCTCGTCGTCGTTGGAAAGCAGTGGCGTGTGTTGACAATGAAGAATCGTCTCCACCGCCTTCCAAGCGGGCGTGCACAGTGAGGGCTTCGCAAGCGAGCTGAGCGCTGGTGTGCCTGCGGCGAAGAGGCGGGAGTGTGCATCATGAAGGAACATGGAAGACTGTGTCCATTCCACGGCACTGCGTTCATGGCTGTGTGTGCTGCTGTGAGTTGCGCGCAGCACCGAGACGGTTGACTGATCATCCCCGAGTGCCACCACCGCCCCCAGCGCTGCCGCTTCTCCCCTGCCAGAGCTATCGCTGCTTTGTGTGTTCACTTCATCTGCGCCCACCGACACCCAGCAGGAGGCGGTGAGTCGTCGGTGCGGCTGCGGAAGAGTGACGCACGCACCGCGCTGTGCATCCCACGTCTTTACGGTAGAGCTGACGTCACGCTTTGAATCTTCGGTACTCGGCGTGAGACGCAGCAGCTGGCATTCGTGAAGACCGCGGAGAAGGACACTGGTGCGATCGGGCGACGGCTGCACCGCCGCCCAGCTCAGAGAGGGGGTCAGCAGCGGGGGCGGTAGACAGATCACCCGCGACGGGATGTGTGTCATGCACCCTTCACTATACATTTTTCTCAATGTTATGTGCCGTATGACGTATGTATGGGTGTGTCTAGTCACGACTCGCGGTGCGCTTCAGGAGATACAATAGAGGGAAGGGTAGGAGAGGGGGAGGGGAGGGCGGGAGGAGGCTAAGTCATTCAGTGATTCCCGTGGCACTTTCGCTGTGCGGCGATGCAACTGCGCTGAGGCGCCCTACATTCGCCACTACTTGCAAGGTAGCAACAGGGTCGACACAATCCTGTGGTGCGGACTCTACCGTCTCGAGGCCATAAGCGGGGGCAATGGAGTAGGCTGCAGGATCCCCCCCAAAAAAAAAAAGAGATGGGCCAGGTGCGAGAGAAGTGCGGGATTGCTGCTAGGTTTCATACGAGCAACGCTGTACCAGTTGAAGCTGACGAATGCTGCCAGACCAAGAACAACGGCATCAATGCGCTCAGCCTTTACGGATGGTACCACCCGTTGTCGGAAGCCCCACAGACACCTTGAAGCTGTCGTAGACCACCCACTGCATCGCCGACAGTATACTCACCATCAACAAACGCGGTGCGAGACCTTTCCACACGCCGCGCCAACCTAAGCCACGCATTACTGCTATGACGTCCTGCCACGCGCTGGGGGGTGCGCCTGTGGCACCGCCCATGCTGCCGTTGTGTGCCGCCGCAATCGTCGAGGCTAACAGCGGCGCCCCAGTGCCTCCATCACTGCCACCGTCACTTGCGCCACCGCCACCAACGACGTAACTCTTTTGATTTAACTTTGACAGAACGGTGTCCGCCGGGTGCGACACCAAAGCGCACAGCACACCCGCCAGCATTCCGGCTATCAAACTCACGATCAACGTCCCCAGGGTGCTCGAGTGGTCTGCGTCGAGCAGTCCCATCGTGCGGAACAGCGACGCCAAATTCATGACAATCATCTCAAAGGACGCAAACTTCATCACGGTGTAGGGCACCTGCCGAAACCACAGCGGGACCAGGCCCTTGTAAAAGCCATGAAGACCCTCCGCCAGCCACATACGCGGAAGGGCGGCGCTCAGGCTGGTGGGGAACGAAGAGGAGGTCTGCATGCGGATCTTTACAGACTCCCACGGTGCGAGGCCGAAGTCGGCGATCACCTCGGCAGATGCGCTGGCCAATGCAATGAGCACTACCTGAAACACACCAGAGCTGTAGATAGATGGCGCGGATCTGATGGACGGGGCGAGCGACGAGACCTTCGCGCGCTGGCGCTCCAGCGGACCGACCAGCAGCAGGAACTTCAGCACTTCGTACAGACAAAACTTCAACGCACCCTGTGTGCAGTTGCCCCAGGCCGTCGGCACCCAGCCACAAAAGAAGAGAGGCAGCGCACGCAGCAACGAGCCGCCGGCCTCTGCATAGTAAATGTGAAGGAGGCCTTGCCTAAAGTCCTTGTATTCGCCGACCTGCACCCGACACTTCACAACGTCGATCGGCGTCATGATTATGTGCAGCGTGCCCACAACCGCTCCACCGAGGAAGCAGTAAATGAAGTATTGAAACGTGAAGGGAATGACCTTACCGGTCTTCGGGTTGACGCTCTTGTCCGCCGTGGAGCGCCAGATGCACCAGACACAGCAGAGCGCGGTGGCTGACGCCACCGCCGCCGCCATGACGAGGCGCTGAAAACAGATGCGTTCGCGTGAGCGCATGACCGTGGCACCAACAGGGTACGACGAGAAGGTGCTGATCGCGAGCACGTCAGTGAGTCCCTCGTTCGAGGTGTGGGTGGGAGAGGTGTTGCAGGTGCAACGGCTGCTGTCGCCAGCCTGAGGCTCCGTATCCGCTGCCGCGAGAAGTCCAGACGGGCCGCTTGGAATGAAATTGCTGCGGCTGTGAAGTGGTTCCACAGTGGACGTCTGCAGGCTGGGGAGCATCACAAAAAGCAATCGAGGGGGCAGTGCTGGAGCACTGGTATGGAGCGTGTAGACTCGGGCACCGACACAGGACGATGGTGGGACGAGAGAATCGACTCGCTCACGTGCAGGGAGTTGCCGCAGAATAAAGATATAAGAACGGGGGGGGGGTGCAGCACAAGCACAAAGGAGAGCAAAGACAAGAAGTGGAAGACGCGCGCACAGGTCACCGATTCATACACGGTGAGCGTACACAAGCAGGTGTATCTGTATTTGTGTAGCGTGTAGATCGCAATCGAAAACGGGATGTATGATCACTCGTGAATACTGGAACACCACGAGTGTCACGATCCAATGGAATACGCAAAAAGAGCGAAGAAGCGGAAAGAGAAGGACAGCTGAATAGCGGTGTGCAACCTACACACACACACAAGCACGCTTAACAGGGACTATATGATCTCCGTTACTAATAAAACGAAGTTGAAGCGAGCTACGCAAATGGCGAGAGAGAAAGCAAATATACAGAAGCACGCAATGATACCAACGACGGTGTGCCTCGTCTCTGGAGTTGCACCTATAAGGAAAGCAAGGAAGTGAAGTGAGAAGCAAAGGGGTGGGGTATCAGCCGTACCTTCCGTTCTATCGGTGTTGAATTGTTTCAGCTGTGATATGTACACACATGTGCATCTAAAGAAAGTAGGCAAAGGGGGCAGGGCAGGGGGGCAGCGCTCTACTTGTCTTTTATGTGAAGACCTTCACGATGTCGGTGCAGGAGGAGGAAGAAGAAATAAGGAAGATGGGCACGCGTGAGGGGGTGGGGTGGGGAGGTAACGCAACAAGATCGATCGCTGAGTTGAGCGCAAGCGGAGCGGAGCGGGAATCGCACGGGCCCAGCCTTGGAGATCCACCTGAAGCCTGACGCTCAAGTTGCGTGCTTATTTTTTTTGCTATCCTTGTCATTGTTCGTAGTAGCAATAGGAGCAGTAGCAGTGTCTCTATCACTGTTGACGTCTGGCAGCCCGGTGACGTGTGATGCGAAGTGCCCGCGGCACACGTGGAGCATGTCGACGTCACGCTTGGCTTTGGTAACGCCATGAGAAGCTCAGCCCATTAGTTGCTTCAAAGTGGTTCGTATGCACGCTTCGAGATGAAAGCGCCGTAGCAGAGATCAGGCAAAGTTAAGAAGACACAGCAGCAGCAACAAGACAACAACAACAACAGCCGACCGTAGAGAGAGAAGCGAACTCTACAGATGACCTCATCGACTCGCCAGCACACGTATCACCGCCCCATCGCCAGTCAGCTGATAAAGAGCGGCGTACCATCCGTAAACCTCGCGAAGCCACGCCCTGCCTTCTTTCTCGTGTTGCCCTGCTGCTGGCAGTGGCGCCATACACGCGTAGAGGACCTTCATCAGCGTATCCTGCTGCTCCATTGTCAGAAAACGCAGTAGCGCCAACTGTCGCTGCATCGTGGCAGAGGGGGGCGCGTCTGTGGCTGCAGGCTTGCGTACGTTCTCATTTGAGTCGGCAGTGCCTTCTGCTGCCACTAAGTATTCATCTACGCGTCGAAGCATCCGGAATATGTGCATCGCATTTGATCGTTGGAGCTGATCAAACGACACTGGCGCCAGTCGATCGAGTTCCTCGCACAGCGCTGACACCTCTTGATGTGCAGAGGGCGTGGATTTGCACATGTGGGGAAGGCCCTCTATGCAGGGTTCCTTATCCGATGGAGTGCTCACGATGCCCTGTGTAGCTGGTGGTAAGAGAAAGAAGGGGAGGGGTGCAATTTCGTGCAGTGAAAGACGAAGTCAGTGGTAGCCGTGGTCAATGCACGCCACTCCAGGCGGACGGAGATGAGTTGAACGTTGCGCGTAGATTCACTTCTTGTTATTTCTGCGAGCGAAGGACCCGCCAGGGCTGAGCGCGCAGGTGCCAAATGCATGCGAGGAACTCTTCCGGTTGGACCGTTGATGACGGGGCCGGGCAAGCACGGCAGCACGGCAGCACGTGCCGCCATTTGGCTAAGTTCCCGCTGCCTCAACGTCTTCTTCGTTGTGTGTGCTGCGCTCACGCAGCAGCCCTCCTTCTGACAGCATTCGCAGCGGTGAGTGCTGCGGCCTCCACTTCCATTCTCAGTTTATCCTCGCTTGCACGTGTACCTACACGCTCCATCCGGACGATAAAAACAGGGTGAAAGACGAGTTGAAACTGGCGCTTGGACAGGCACACACACACACAAGCATCTCAATCAATAAAACGATATATATATATATATATATATATATATATATGTATATATACTTATACTTAGGTGTATGGATGGCGTATCCGATCGCCTGTAAGGACTGCCGTTGCTTTTGAAACACGAAGAACGCTGGCGGAGAGAACACAGCGATGCACTTCTACGACCTTGCTGCGCAGCCGCGCACGTCTATGGTGTGTGTGTGTGTGTGTGTGCTGCGCTCGCGTGGTAGTCAGCCTCCCCTCTCCCCCCCAAAACGCGCAGCCTGCGTGTCCGGGACCTGAAAAGGCAGACTCTCCTTCCTCTCTTCTATCGAAGTAAGAAGAAAGGCGGCATGGGGGTGCCCCGGTGCTTCCGTGAAGACTAGAGGCTCATTCAGAGTAGCGGGCTGCACGCTGTAATCTCTCCCCCCCCCTCCGCCTTCATCTAGCTGTATCCCTACCATCGTCCCCGCCATCGTTGGCCTGGAGGTAGCGCTCCCGGTGGAGTAAAGCCTCCGCCGCTGACGCTGACCAAAGCGTACCCGCTGCTCGCATGGAGCACAACGCCCTTTTCAGTTACACTCGCTTTCCATTAGGCTTCAGGGGAAGCGCACTTACGGTGCTCCATTCTTCTTCGTTTTTGTTTTCCGCTGACTCCTCCTCCTCTTCTCTGAGTTTGCCCGCGGCGACCGGCAACCCGGGCCTTACTGCGACTTCTTCACCTCCTCCGCAGGCTTCGCGAACATCTTGCGGCGCTGCGCCAGCATGTAGGAGTACATGACGTAGCTGCCGTAGGGGTAGATGCCAAGCAGGATGAACCAGACGCAGTTGTACCACGAGAAAGTGAAGTTCAACTTGTTCGGCAGCTCCACGGTCCACGGCTTGTGCGCCGCGATCCACGGCAGCGACCGGTACAGGCATCCAATCTCACCAGTAATGCCGACCGGGTAGAGCACCATGAAGGCGGAGTACCGCAGCCAGGTCAGGGGCGCCACCTTCGCCTTCAGCAGGTTGGTGCTGTAGAACGAGTAGCGGATGATCTCGCTCAGGCACCACGCCACGACCATCTGCACAAAAACTGGGCTCTTCGTGGCCTCCGTGTCACCAATGCGGAGAGAGCCGTAGAGCACGACGAGGCGCGAGAGCACCTGTATGACGGTGGTACCCACAGGGCTCCGCACGAGGCCAGCCATGGAGTGCATGATCTCCGCCACCGCACCAGTTTGGAAGATGCACAGCAGGGTGGCGACCTCAGGGTAAGCGGTGGAGGCGCTGCCGCCCTCTGCGAGGTGCTTCATTACCTTCAGCAGGACGGTGCTCCAGCCGGCACACATGCCTGCGTTGTAGGCGAGTAGATACATGTCCTTGATGTTCATGATGGCGACCGCTGGTACACTCGGCGTACAGGATAAGACAAATAATGATAATAATGGAAATGCTATAATAGTGTGTGGATGTGTGGGCGGGTGGTGTAAAGTGCTGTGACTCGACAAGGCTGTAGACACAGAGGGGAGGGGGGGGGAGCGGAGAAGGTTTGGAACGCAGTGGATGGGCAGCGTTGTTTTTTGTTTTTGTTGTTCCGTGGGGTGCTGCGGTGGGGTGGGGGTCTCCCGGCACCGCGTCTGCTGCTGCATTGCAGATCACGAACATACGTCGCAGCGCTTCGCGTTCTGGCTGCATGCACCTTCGCGTCGCCGCATGCGTGCGTGCGGAGGGGGGGGGGCTGCTTTTGTATGTTGGTGTACCTGCATGTGTGTGTGTGGAAACCTATGGAGTCTGGGGCACGCGCCATGCTAGTTCAGGCGGCGCTTCTTCTTCTTAGCGCCGCCGCCCTGGCCCAGGCCCATCATGTCGCCCATCAACGACTGCCAATCGCCCGCCTCCTTCGCGAGTTGCTCCGCGACGTGCAGCCGCTTTTGCGCTGCACGCTGGCGCTTCAACTTCGTCTGCTCCGCCCGACGCGCCGCGCGCTCCTCGTCGTTCTTCGGTCGGCGGCGCAGCTGCGCGTAGAGCTTCCCCGTGCGGACATGCGAGAGCGGCACGGAGATGGTTTCCGAGGCTGCGGCATCCCCCGCCGGCTCCGCCCACTTCTCCTTCTCCCCTGCCGGCACCTTCACGAACACTGTCCGTTCTAGGGTTAGTCGATCCACCAAGCCCTCCACGTAGCGGCCGGTGCGGGGGTGGATCACGTGGCAGCTTGCCCCGCCTTGGAGCTCCTCTGCCGCGGTTGGCGACGGCTGCCAAGGCCGCAGCGCCTCGCTGTACACAACCTCCTCAACGTTGTGCCCGAGTATCCAAGCCTTGTACTGGATGCGATCGACTTCGTTTTCAGGAGTAACAATGCCAGTAATGACGCACGGGTACCAATCGCGCTCGTCGAAGAGTACTTCATAGGGCGCGCCAGCGGCGGGGTTCGCTGGGTTACCGCCGTTGTGAGATGGAGGTGGGGGGTAGAGGATGGTGGTCTCCAGCTCACCTGTCGTCGCAGACCTATCCACCTTCTTCATCAGCCCTGGCGTCACTTGAATCCGTTCTTCCTCATTGAGCAGTTTCGCTAAGGTGCGGAGCTGCATCTCCACCTCTTCAATCAGAGCCAGCTGCTCCGCGTCTTCGTCTTCATTGTCCCCTGCACCGTCCGGCTCATGGGAGGCCAATATGCCTTCGAGGCCTTCGACCAGCTCGCGGTAGCTGGCGACCCGCTCCTCATGGCTCATGAGCCGCACATCGTCTTCCACGGCCTCCGCCATGTGTGCGGTGACGATCTTTGAACACGCAAGGGTAGCAGAAGAAAGCGCGTCAAGCCTCCAATGTGCGACGCTGAGCACCGGCCGCGAGGCAATGGATTTCTATATGGGAGAGTGTGTACGAGCTATCTGCAGTGGAGCGCCGCGCCACAGTCAGATCGAGGGGAGAGAAGAAGCAACGACATGAGAAAGGGATTCTGCTTTAGCGCATGATGGCAGCGCTGCCCCGCTCTTATGCGGGGCACCACAGCTGCTCTCGGTGCTCTGCAATTGGGGAGCGGCAAGAGAAGCAATGTGAGAGCACAGGCTTCGTAATACGGCGTCATCGCCTTGGGAACGTCAACGCAGCAGCGGTCACCGTAGCGGCAACGTGCAACTGCCCAACGCACTCATGGAAAGGAGGATGTGACTTGCGGCGAGCGAACACGTCGCACATACGCCCCATACACACGTGCTGGACGCTGCCCTTTCCTCATACGTAGTTATCTGATTCTTTGTGGTGAATGATACGACGCGCTCCTTCGCAGCGTGCGCTGCACACGCCGCCGGCTAATAAACATCGTTGATGCACTCCCCCCCCCCTCCCTCCCCTCCCCCGGAGTGGGTGAGGATGGTGGGGCGCGTCCACGCAGCGCATGGGAGCGGCTGACTATATATAGGAAAGAGCTGGTATTCTACATGTGGAGCGAGGGCAGGAGCTCGGCTTTGTGGTTGCCAACGGTGTGCCCACACCGGAGGAGGCGCGCTAGCGAGATGTGGATCGATGCTCGGAGCGGCTGGTGCCTCCTGCAATCCACGAGAGAACGACACCGGGGAGTGTAGCACTGGCCTTCACAGCACCCGGCTGCGTATCGCTCACTTCTGTAATGACGATTGTCAGTCGGCAGCGACCCGCCATCTCCGTCCGCCTACTCCTCTCCATCATACTCCTCTTCCTCCTCTTCTTGCCCCTCCGCCGCTCGCTCGTTCTCCTCCCTCTCCCTCTCCCTCTCCTCCGCCTCCCGCTGCGCTTGCACTTGCTGGGCGCGCCGGGCCAAGGCGTTTTGCCGCCGCTGCGCATAGCGCTCTTTCCTGCGCTGCATCCTATTCTCTAGCGCTGCGTAGAACGCCTTTCGATTCTCCTGATCAGCTGCCCGAGCAGCGAGAGCGGTCTCCAGCACCTCCAGCGTGGGCAGAGACTCGTTTGCTATGGCCATGACAGCCGGCGTCAGCTGACACAAAACTTTCGTTGCCGCCGCGGCGCTGTCGCACCCGCTCTCCGCTGCCGCTGCTCCGGAAGCGTTGCCTATCTCTTGCAGTCCGAGTGTCTCGTCCGCGCCGTGCTCCACCAAGAACTTCACCGCGGCGTGCGCGCGAGAAAGGACAGCCCAGTGCAGCGGTGTTCCACCGTAGCGGCTACGCTTGCTCGGCTGCCAGCGAACTTGTAAAGAAATGGAGGCGCCGGGGGCGGCAGGAGCGTCCGACGTGCCATCCGCAGGGTCTTCGTTGAGCTCTTCGCTACGCGGCGGCGAAATACTCTGCGCACGACACGAGAAGAGGATGCCGTATGAAACCATGTTCACTGGGGGCGTTGTACTGGTCTGCAAGAGCCCGTGCTGCTGCAGCCGCTGCGCGATACTCTCTCTGTGGCGCTGCTCTGCCAGCAAGCACCGGTAGATGAGAAAGTCGTGCTGCTGAGCCAGCCGGTCCGCCTCGGCCGCCTCCTCTTCGTCTTCGTCGAGCAGCTCGTTGTCATTGCCTTCGGCACCCCCATCGCCGTTATCATCGTTGGCCGCATCCTCTTCGTCTTCTGCGGCTGCTACATCAAGCGCGTAGGCCTGCATCACCCGCTGCAGCTCAGGATGGGCCGCTAAGGCCACCATTTCGTCTTCGCTAATGAGTTCCGCAAGCTCATCTGCCACGTCCTCACTGACAATGGCGTCGCCCTCTTGTGGAGGTTCATTCCCTCGGTGAGATCGCTCGCCGCGTGCAGCGCCATCCGCCGCGCCGTCATCCGGCAGATCCGCTTCGAGAACTGCACGGTTGGCCGGACTTGTCTCGATGTGGCAGGGCGGTTGCCACCGTCCGGTGTAGACGCCGGCGGCTACAATGAGCTGCCGCAGCCGTTCCGTGTCGTCGTGGAAGGCTGCGGTGTGAAGATCGCGTGGGCGGGCAAGCATCGCGTTGCGTACGTGGTTTCTGCTTGGGATGGAAAGAGATATTATACGCTGTGTGTGCGTGGATGTGCGGGTGCCGATGTTGAGAGACAGGGCCCGGACTTGGTGCGTCGTCACAATCGGTGGACTTGTTTGGCAGGAAGAGCAACCGCAACGCAAGCGCGCAAGGAGTGGGAGGGGAAGGACACAGAGGGGAGCAACTGGACATTCAAAAGAAATGGAAAGCATCAGCGTGCGTGAGAGCACCGGGGGATGCATTTTCTTTTTTGCTTTGACTACATGCAATGCCCGCTGGAACGGGTACGTATCCTCCCCCACTCCCTGACTTGATCAGTCAAGGAGAGGGCGAGTGAAAACATAACTGGGCCTCTGCTGCATTTCCCTTAAAAATTAAAATACATCTTATGTCGATACGTCGGGGGGGGGGTGCGATGCGCTCTGTGGGTCGCACCCCTCCACCGCCATCGCCAAGCAGCGATCAACGCAGCTGCTGCACCTCACGGAGGATCACAGCGCTCCGCTTTCGTTTCCTCTCTCCCCCCCCCTGTATTAGTCAGGCATCCCCTAAGCAGGCGGTGCAAAGCGCCGTGCCCGCATCGCACGCTTCATCGACTCCTGCGTAGACAAGTCCTCCATGAGGGCTACGCGTTTCTCCATCAGCTCCTGATAGCGCGGGTCTTCTTCCAGCGCGATGCCCTTGTTTGGATTCACCACGGTGCTGTAACGCATCGTCAGCGCTACTTTCAGAAGAAGACCCCCAAACATGAAGGCGCAAAAGCAGTAGGCGTTGCGCCGAGCCGCGTGGAAGCCGACGGCCTCCTCGTAAGCCGTGAAGGGCCGGTAGTACGCGCGCGGCATGCTACCTCGAGAATTCGCTCTATGCGGTGGGGCAGAGAAGGACTTCGCCCTCCCTTCAAAACTTGAAGCTGTACGCGGAGACAGCTTTGAAAAGAAAGACGAGATAGAGGAGGGACGAGGAGATGCGAGCGGCTTTGATGTATCCATCACATTTCTCAGGGTGTAGCGCACAGCTGCCCGGGCTACGTCAGCCGCCCACCCGCAGCCTTGAAGAAGCGCGCCGTTACCCATGCCGATATATATCTAGAGGACATCCGTCCTGCGCAGACGCAAGGCTCTCTAGGATCGCTGCGCTGATCAGCCCACTGGCGGTTACAGCAGCTGGGTGATGTTAGGGGCCGTGATTTCACACGGAGCCGCGAGGACTACCCGGAGCGGTACGCTTCTGAGTTTTCTTTTTAAGTATTGCTTGCCCTTGTCAAACGCGTCCGCGAACAGTGGCGAGCCGACTGACGGAAGACGACTGCGTAAGGCGGTGGCACCGCCGCCTCACCTAGCACCTGACAAGACGGACACGCCCACATCCACGACTGACGTGACGAGAGGAGCAGCAAAGCAAGCAACGTCACGAAAGTAAAGGAAAGACGCTGCGCGGCACCCTCGTGGGCGTCACAACGCATCATTGCTGAAATGGAAGCACCCGCCGTGATGCGGTCTCATGCGTGAAGGTCACAAAAGTAAAAGCAGCAGTTAGAGCACACGCGAATGCATCTACGGCGTGACGCCGCCGTCACGACGAAAGCGCGAGCGAACGAAGCGCTACACGTCACACTTGATAGCACCACACAACGCCTCTCGTCCAGCGTCAGAGGCAGCCCACGCCAACGTACAGAGAGGGTTAAGCTCAGAATATATATAAAGAAAGAGTTGAGAAGGGAGACGCACGACTGCTGAAACAACACACAACGGCAATCGCGGAAACGATGAAGTCAAGGGAAACAGAATTCTGGCAAGGGAGATGGAGAAGGCCAGAGAGCCCCATCCGCGCGAACTCGTGGGAGCGCAGTGCACCACCCCCCGTCTTCTCAGCGGCAAGCGATAAGAAGGTGGGGCGAGGAGGACAAAGCTAGGCAAACAAACTCTACGGAGAGGCCACGGCTTGCTGGCCTTGACAAAACAAAACACAATCGCGGGGAGAGAGGGGGGGGAGAAGCAACAGAAGGTTGCCATGGGAGACAGCCAAGGCTCCTACGTGGACGGCTGCGTTTATGTGGGTGCATCCGTCGGGAGGGAGGTGTGTGTGCGTGGGGGGG
>LJSK01000287.1:1125-32924 GCA_001299535.1 Leptomonas seymouri
CTCTTCTTTTTTCTTTTCTTTTTTTCTTCTTTTCTAGCTATGGTGATCTACATCCTCTATTTGGCATTCCTCCTCATTTTTCTTTGCTTGTACTTGCATATTCATATACAATAGCAACTGGTATTCTGCTTTTATTTTTTCGTTGTTTATTACTTTTTTTTTGGCGTGCAAAGAATTTGCTCTGACAAGAGTATGCTTGAAGTATATTGTAATAATATATTTTTTGATGAGACGGCTGTAAATGACATCCCAACCTATCGACCCATTCGGGTGCAGAATAAAACCGATACTTCACTCTCCGTCAACATCACCACAAGCAGCTCATTGCTGCGATTCCAGTTATGTAACGAAAATTATGAAGCTATCCAGCAGGTAGGGCTCCGTGACTCCCTCTATGTGTACAACGAAGCGTTTGACCTTGTCGGCCTCATTACTTCATTTGAGCTCGCGCCCCGAGAGGAACAGCAAATCATTGTCTCCTTCCGCGCTGAGCCCGCTGCGTTTTCGCATCTCATTACCGGTGCACAAGCAACTTCGTTCAATGGCACGGTGCACTTTACGGCGACAAGTGCACCATCAACGCTATCTTCACCGCTTTTGAATAACGCGACAAGCTTAGCCGAGAGTGATGCAGCGCAGGCCGCATCGCCAGTTTCTTCATCGCAGCAGCAGCAGCAGCAGCAGCAGCACACCGAGTCCTTCACGATTCCTTTCAGCGCAAACGTGTACGTTTCATTTCTTAAGCTTTCCTCTGCAGAAATTCAGGTGACGATGTCACCAAATAAAACACAGGTTGTCGACTTTACTGTCACCAACTTTTCTTGCCAGCCGGTACTTTTTCTGATTCGCGATCAGGCCATGCCTCTGAAAGGGTTGGACGTCGCGCTCTACGAAGCAGACAAATTTGAGGATCCAAAATTGGGACACCGTATTTTACTAGACAGCTACGCGTCCATGACGTTCTCGCTGATGCTGCGCTCTTCCAGTGCCAATCCAAACACACAACAGCAGTATCACACCGTTCTCCAGTGTGATAATTTGCGTGACAACAGGAATACAACATTTCTACACGTGAGCATCAATGTCGGTGCGGAATCCCAAGGAGATGTTTTAGCATTTCCAGACACGGCGATCGACTTTGGTGATGTGTACCGCGGCACGAAGGCTTTTGCGCAGATCCGGGTTCAAAGTATTCACGGCCGTGAGGATGCAGTCGTGCGACTCGCTGACACGGATCGACGCAAATACGACGGCAAATTTTCCTTAATGAAAGGCGAAGCGGCAGTGGATGAGCTGACAATTGCTGCACAAAAAGGAAATCCGTTCTCCACCATCACGCTCATGTATCAACCTTCCTACAACGTCGACAGCACGGAGGCAGCAAAGAAAAAATTTGATGTCGAATTACTGGCGCAATCTGCAAGTCGTGCGAACAGCCAGCGTGTGGTGATTCGCTGTGCGGCGATGCTCTATACAAGTAACATTGTTGTGTCCCAGCGCTCCGTAAATTTTGGCGATTGCCAGGTCGGGCAGAGCAAGCGTTACACCCTTCAGATTGAAAATCACTCGCCGCTGCAAGGAAAAATCGTAGTGCAACTGCGCAGCAAAATTATTCAAATTGAGGGCGTTTTACACACAAACACAAACGCTGGTCGAGAGCTGCGCGAGGAATTTACCATTGCACCGTCGGCGTCGTTGCCTCTCACGCTGAAAATTACCCCACAGCGTGTGAATCCTATGTATGGCAAGCAGCTGACAATTATCAACGCATCGAATCCGACGGAAGACCGTCAGGTGATCAATATAGAGGCAAACAATATGGCACCGCTTGATACGAAGTTGCACGACGAATTGTACTCCTGGAAATGCGATCTTGGTGGCAACATTGACAACAACGTCAACACTGATGGTGTTGACACACGTCGTGGACCGCCAACTCTGTGGGCAATCTCAAACGTGCCGTTGCTAATCCCTTACAGTGTGCAATCAAAGGTGGACCACATGGTAGTATTAAACTTACGTTCGTCGTCACCAGAAATTGAAGTTTTTTATTCCACGGACGTCGTCATGTGCGATAAATTAAATGAAATATCAGCACAAATCCGTCGACTCTGCTTTTACGGTGAAGAGAAGGATTCCCGTTATTTGACGAACGAATCGGCCGAGCAGCTCTTTAAGGCACGCGAAGAGCTGCTAAAATTTCTGAGCGTTACATCCCGCAATATTACGAATCGCATAATCTTAGAACCGTACGCGTCGCTAAAAGCGTACGCGTTGATTATTCGTACTCCCTGCCCAACAGAGCCACATACAAAAGAAGATGGTATTTCCATTGCCATCGATGGAATTGAGGCTCCTCGGTTTGTGCGCTTGTCGTATCGTCTGTGCGGCACGATGTTTGAATTAAACGGCCAGAAAACGAAGAATTTTGGCGAGGTAAATATTGGAGTGAAGAAAACAACAAAGCTGCCAATTGTAAATCGGTGCAACTCATTTTTATTTTTGCATATATCGAAGTCGCGCTCCGTTACAGCAGAGCACATTCGGATGGAGCACAGCGACAAGCAATCTATTTTTCTCACGATTCGTCCATACGCATCGCGCGAGATTGAACTAACATTGTACCCCGGTATCAAAGGTGTGTTTCACGAAAAAATTCACGTCACGAATGTTCTAAGCATCCAAAATTCAATTTCGATGACAATTAAGGCAATCGTGACGAAGGCGGATACGTTTGAAATTAGTCCAGATTCATGGATGTTCGAGATGATGGTGCCACCGTCGGCGAATGTGCTAACGCTCATGGCTCCGTCCGCTGCCCAGGCTATTTCAAATCACGGCGCAGATGACAGTGCAGGTGCCAGTTGTGGCGGCTTAAATTTAGGTACAGCATCGAGCGCGCGTGCTGGTGCGAAATTCACCGTAGCAAATACGAGCAACGCGCGTCGACAGATCATTGCGCGTGTGGAACTCAGCAACTCCAACGCGGGGTCCGGTGTGACCGTGTCAAATCCGTACCTCTCATTTCCCGGAGTCAAGGTGGCGGTGCAGCTCGACATGACGTTGACGGGTGCAAGCTCCGTTTCGACGAGGAAGCTGGAAGAGCAGGTCGAAAAGCTGGAGCAGAAGTTGAAAATTTATGTTCGAAAGAAGAAGATGGAAAAGGCTGACAACGCGCGGCGGAAGATTGAGGCGTACAAATTGGCGTTGAAAGGGGAAGAGGTTGATTTGACGGCGTTGGAATCCACACAGTCAGGTGCACAAGGCACAACCGATCACGAGCTATCTGAGAGTGAAGACGAGGGTAGTACGAACGCGCTGCAAGCGTTGAAAAATAAAACGCAGCAGAGCGATCTTGCGCAGTTGCTGCGTCGTGAAGGCGTCGCACTGCCGTCAATGGGCGCTGGTGAGTCTGTGATGATCACCTTGTTCCTCGTGTGTAAACGGGTACCCGATGAGTCCATCCCGGTATCGCAATCTCAAACAATGAATATATTGTTCTACGAAGCACGGGATCAGGAAGCAAATCGCATTATTCCAATCGATATGGTTTTAATGCGCACTCCGGGTGACAGTCCTCCGCAGCCCGTTTCCCTGCACACCGCAGCAACCGTCCCATTCTTGACATGCATGCCGTCAGCCGTTAGTGCAGTGAATGTTCAAGGGCAGACGAACGCTGATGCATCCCGGGCTGATAGTGCAACCAACCCACTCACGACGTCTTCCCCAAAGGCGATAGCTGGTGCCGCACTAGCGGCGGCGAGTGTACTTCCATCAGCACGTGTGCAGCAAGTTCGTCCACCACCGTCCATTCGCCTCGCAACACCAGGTGCATTTGCTAGCGGCGGTGGTGGACGTCTGCACTCAACTTTCATGGGGCACCCGTTGTTGGTGTTGCGCAATTGCATCGTAAATGACCAGACAGAATTCTGTTTCCTCGTTGAGGCGGACGGCGACACAACGATCGTGGTGCTGGAGCCACGGCGGTGTGGCGGCAGTGTGCCAGAAGTATTGGATGCGCGATTCAAATTATTTCCGCGAAACGGACACGTGCGCCAGCAGGAGCCGCTGCGCATTGTGGTAGAGTGCACTGCGCGCAGTGTTGGGCCACAGAAATATTTTATTCCTGTGAAGAATATCCGCAACGCGGCCGATGTGCACTACTTGACTGTGGAGATGAATCCAACGGAAGAAGTGGACATGCTCACCACAGAGCCCAAAGAGCTCTTCTTCCGTGACGTTCTCACGCCGTGTGCGCCGTCGCAGCTCGAAGCACAAGTGGTGCTGATTCGCAGCAGATTCCCATTTCCACACGCGCTTGTCGTGCGCACCAACAAGCCGTCCCAGCTCGCTCTCTTCGAAGATGCGTCCTGCACTGTTCCGCTAATGCATCCCATCCGCCGAGTTTTCGTCAAGGAGACCGTGCGCGTCTACGTCCAGCTGCGACCAGGAGCGCGCTACGTCGATTCGCGCGCGTGCACCGTTCACGCAGGTGTGCTAGTGGAGGCACTCGCACCCAATCCCGCCGTCTCGAGCACGGCTTTCTGTGTCGTCGGCAAAGCGGTGCTGCGAGCGGTGGCGTACGTCGGCAGCGGGCTCGTAGAAGTGCTGCAGCTGAATCTAGAACTTGGATGCGTGCGGTCCACACAGCATTACGTCAAGACGCAGTTCACACTACGCAACACATCCTACAGCTTCCCGCTGCGCATCGGATTGGTACCATCTTCGCCGTTGGTAGAGGTGGCGGAAGAGACAACGCACGGGGAAGAGCTCACACTCGCGCCACTTGAGGAGCACACGGTGCCGCTCGTGCTGCACCTACCCGCGCCAGGCCTCGTGCAAGAGCACATCGATGTGGTGAACCACAGCAGTGCGCAAGACACTATTCGTGTATCGCTCAGCGCGTTGCGCTTAAATGACGGTATCACGCAGATCGATCCGACGCTTAACACGACGCTGTCATTTCCCATGGTGGCGGTCGTGCGCGGTGAGGACTGTAAGGCGCTACACCTGCACCAGCCCGTATCGTGCAGCATTAAGATGGCGAACTACCACAGCAATCGAGAGGTGGTGTTGGCCACCGCTGCCACTACGCAGACAGCGCGCGTGCTTCCACTGTGGTTCCACACGTCCGAAGAGGAGTTGCAGGTGCGCAGCGCCTTAGAAGAAGAGCAGCGGCAAGCATTCTCTCCCGAAGACGCCGCCGCCACGGCCGCCGTTGGACCGCGCTCGGGCATCACGGCACCGCCTTCGACACCCACAAATCATGCACCGTCTTCGGCGTACGTGAAGGGACGCGTCGGGCTTCAGGCGGGTCGCGTGCAGGTCGTCATGTGGACGCTGACAGAGTTACCAGCCCTTACCGCTGGGGAGGTGGAGGCGGTACTGCAGCATCAGCTTGTCACGATCACGTCGACGCTGCAGGTGTGTGTGACCTACACCGCACACTCGGCAAAGGCGACTGCCGCTTCTCCTCGATCGCCCAACAATCGTTACCGCGGCCCGGCCGTGGGCCAGTGTGTGCTCCTGGTGCCCGTCACGATGTCGCTTGCGATGAGTGAAGGGCGAGCGGAACCGGCGACGGTCAATCTGGGCTTGGTGGCCAAGCCAGCATCCCCACCCGCCTCACCCACCACGACCGCCGCCGAAAAGTCAAGCGACGAGGGTGACTCGACGGAGGCGGAGGACGGGGCAATGACGTCTGGCTGCGCCAACAACAACAATGAGGAGGCCGTCTTCGCCGCGCGCATGCGGCGGCGCCGTCGCGTCCGCCTGGCGCAGCTTCGCCGTCCTGACCATCATCAGCAGTTCAGCTCTTACAGCGCCAAGTCCGGCCTGCAGCAGTCACCAAGCCACAATATGGTGGTGTCCTTCCGCCTTGTCAACTTGTCCGCGGTGATGCCGCTGCCACTGAAGGTGGAGTGCCCACCGGTCATCCGCTTTAGTCAGACGCGAATGACGTTAGCACCCGGTGCGACCATGTCGGTGGATGCCACGCTGAACTTCAAGCTGATCACGACTCAGGGCAGCTTCCGCTACGAGGCCTTCTTCGTGAACGAGTGGAATCCCGAGAACGACATGGCCGTCTGCATCACCGGCCAGCACTACTGGAAGGTGTTCAAAATTGTGCTTACCGACACGGAGGAGGAGCTGCGCGATGCTGTCACCTTGTCTCCTCTGCGCGTGGAGCCATCGCTGCAGGCGCCGCTGTCTGAGCTGAAGTTGGCCTTTGTCGCGACGGAGCCGGATGTTGAGTTCGATTTGCACGTCCAGCCAAATCCGCAGATTGAGGGCTTACTGGAGCTTCTCCTGCTGCACTACGACGCAACGTCCGCCGCAACGCACTTGAGCTTCCTCAGCGGCGTTCCGGTCGCATCAGCCAGTGCAGCGTCTAATGCCGCCGCAGGCGGTGTGACGAGCAGCGGCGCTGCCAGTGTAGCCGCGAGCGCCGCTGCAACGTCTTCTCTGCCTGGTACAGCGGCGCCGACTGCTACGACTACGAACACTGCTGCCGCTGCTCCGGGCGGTGGTGCGGCGGGAGGGAGCCTCTCTTTACCCATCAGCGTTGCCGTGCCTGCTCCAGTGGCAGGCGTGGGGCCCGCCCTTCACAACGGTGCCGGGGCACCGTCGTCGTTTGGAGAAGACGGCATGGCCGCCGGCAACGTGGGCCAGTCGCTTTCCCAAGAGAGTGCATCGTCAGGCATAGGTGGTAGCACTGGGGGTGCGTCAGCCGCTACGGCGACGACACCCATCAACGCCGCGTCCACTGCAAAGTCCCGCAGGATAGCCTCCGGACCGTCAGGCGGCACAGGCGGGGGCAACGCCGCTACCGCCCGATCGCAGCGTCTGCGTCTACGATGCATGCTGAGCAGCGGCGACTTGGCTTCTCTCGTGCAGATTTTTTATGGCTTCCGCAGATCGCGCACCAACGCCGCAGTCGTGATGGGCGCAGGGCAAGGCAGCGGAGAAGCAGGCGTGCCCACCGCTACAAGTTCAACGGCGAAGGGCCCTCCGGTAACAGAGGGTGCGGGAGCGGCAGCAGCGACTACCGCAAGCAATGCCGGTGGCAGCAGTGCGTCATCGCTCTGGACGTATGATCGCATCGCGGAGGTGGAGCGTCGCAGCGCTGCTCTCGTGTCGAACAACGTGTGGCTCGGCACGGTGTGGGTGGCCAACCCGTTCACCGAGGACGAGGAGCTGCAGGTGTACGGCACTCTGGGTACCTTCCGCACCTTCTCCGCTCCCTCAAAGGTGTCGTTGCGCCCGAGCCGCATTAGCGTAGAGACGCCGAGGTGCGCGGCGCCGGTAGACGGCGGCAGTCGAACGCTGCCGGTGGGGTACGTGGGGGAAATCGCGATCACGAATGAGTTCGATGTGTATGTGGCGGATTTGTCTGTTGTGGTACTCATCAACGATCGACTCGGCGTGCCGCTGGAGATCGACGTGCGTGGCGGACACCGCGTGGTGCCGCCCTCGTCCACGGGTAGCGCTGGCGGTGGCGGCGACAACACGCCCGTTGCTGAGGTTGGCTCCGTTTCCGCAGCGGCACTCAGCACAAATGTGTCGACCTCCTCCTCCACGATAGCACCCATACCGGTTGTGGCGACTTCGTTTATCGCTGCAGGCGCGGTGGGGGGTGCGCCGCCGGTGTCGCAGCCGCACTGTCTGCAGCTCGGTCCGCGTGAGACGGTGGTGCTGACGGTGGTAGTGCGAGCGGCGGATACGCGTGTGCTGCCCGTTGCTGGGGGCGGCTCCGCCACCACGTCGCTACCGCCTTTGTCTCTCACCTCGCTAGAGAAGTTCGTGTCTGTGCTGATGGTAGATGACAACGTCCCTTTCAGCTATCAAGTGAGCCGTGTGAATGTGGTAACACTAGCCGATGGCGTAGAGGCGCTGCCGACTGTCACACTGAGTGCGGCCACACAGCCGGCGCCATCGAGTGCGAGTGAGCAGACAGCAATGGCCGCTGCAGCCATGACGAGCGCCGCGGGTGATGCGCAGGAAGCGGAGAAGTCAGCGGGGGCGCCCATCCCGCCGTTTGGCGAAACGGCCGGCCAGGCATCCGCCCGCGATGAAACGCCTGCCGCTGCTGCGGCAGCGCGCGTGACGGGTGACGACAGTCTGAAGCCGCTGCTGCTACCGCCCGCTGTCATGGAGCTGAGCGCCATCGAGACGACCTCTGTCGAGACGGCAGACGCAAATTCTGATGGTGGCGGTGGTGGCGCATGTGCGAGTGCGGAGCTGGCGGCGCTGCAGCCTCGTGTCAGCGGAGCGGAAGTCGCGTTAGAGAGCCCTTCCGTGACCGCTGCATGCAACCAGACGCCCCTAGCCTCCACTGCGACACCTGTGACGACGGTAGTGCCTTCTATCGCACCCGACTCGGCGGTCCCTCGCCACTGGGTGTTGTCGCTGCGGAACTGCGATCCGCTGCCAGGCTGCGGCGGGGCGTACATCTCTAATTTCTCCATCGCGCGCGACGACACGTATGACCTGAAAATTCTCATCACCAACCATCTGCCCAGCACTGCGGTGCGCTACACCGCGCAGGTTGTCTCGCAGAGCCCTCAGGTGTGGCTGCTGCTCACGTCAACCTCCGGCGTCTTGGAGGGCGGGGAGACACAGCCGCTGCGTCTGCAGGTGCTGTCCTCCGACGTTGGCTCTTTCGTCGGCTACGTGGCGATCACCAACACCCACGACACACGCGAAGTTGTGTACCTCCGCGTCAACGCTGAGATTTTTGTTCCTGGCGCCGCCGGCGGCCTCTTCGACGCCGTCGCCATGAACGGCGGGCACCGCCTTGCCACCACCAACGCGGTGCACAGCGTCGACATGGGCGCGCTGTACGGCCCGGGCACCACCCGCACCCTCATCGCACTCGAGATTGTAAACAAAGGCAGCGTGGCACTGGAGTTCCCGGTGTCGGTGGTGCACCCGATGCGGCAGGAGCTGCGGCCCATCCCACGGAGCGTGTGGTACGGCAGCACGACCGCAACCTCTGCGCGTCGTCGCCGGCATCCAAACGCCGCCGCGGCTGCCGCGACTGCGAACACACCAAACTCGCTGCCGATGCCGTCGGCGCTGCAGAACACCGCACAGGCGTCTGCGGCAGTCGCGGGAGCAGAGAGGCCGCTGCACAACCAACCGCTGCAGCTCAGTCCCTACCAGCACCGCCATCACCATCCGCATAGTCATCGTGGGGTACCGCATGTATGCACCGCCGCGACTGCGTCCGCTGCCGCCATTTCGGCGGCGCCTTTCGAAGGCAGATTGGTGGTGTCGCACATCCACAACGTGGCGACACACACGGGCCAGAAGTATTTCGTCGTGGACCCACGTTCACCGCTGCGGTTGGCCTTCTCGCTCAGCTGCACCGCGCTGCATGACATTCCCGATGGCTACAGCGTCTGTGGCGAGGTAGACGTGGTGTTCAAGTGCAA
Source organism: Leptomonas seymouri (assembly GCA_001299535.1). Classification (NCBI taxonomy): domain Eukaryota; phylum Euglenozoa; class Kinetoplastea; order Trypanosomatida; family Trypanosomatidae; genus Leptomonas; species Leptomonas seymouri. The sequence goes on from LJSK01000287.1 coordinate 10,563, forward strand.
GCAGGCACGCGACGTGCAGTTCACCTTCAACGCCAAGTTTGAAGCCTGCAAGCCGACATTTTCCGTGGCGTTGGAGTACGACATGGATGCAGTGGAAACCGCCGCCGCCGCGGCAGCGAATGCAACGACAAGGAGCCCGGCCGCTAGCGAGTCTGATGAACTCTCGCACCTCGGTGCGGCGTCGCCGCCCGGCATGTCCCTCGTCTCCCTCCCTATGTCGGCTGGGCCTCTTGCGGCGCGCCCTGTGCGTGCCACCGCTGCTGCCGCCTCTTCCACCGCGATAGCGTCCGCTCGGTGGGCCGAGACGGAAGTGGCCGTCACTAACCTCAGCCGCACCCACGCCCAAACCTTTGCCCTATTTTCTCAATCGCAGGTGCTCACGCTCGCTCCGGCGAACACTGCGCCGGGTGTTCAGGGCGTGCAGCCCGGTAGCCAGCTGCTCCCGTCGGTGCCCGGCGGGCTCTTCAGCGAAGACGGCAGCGCCGTTACAGCCGTCGGCACACTTCCCTCCACCCCGGCGGTGGAGGTGACGGTGGCGCCGCAGTCCGTCGGCGTCTTCGTTGTGCGCCTGGACCGCCTCCGCGCAGAGGCCCTCTTAAACTTCGACAAGGACGAGTCGAAGCTTGTGCGGCCGGCGCTGTGTGAGCACGCCTACCTCTATAACAAGGGCAACCCGCGTGAGCGTGTGCAGCTCCTATTCCGGCAGCAGGCCGTCTCCGCGGAAGCGCAGCGGCAGAGCAGGGCGAGTACGCCGGTGGCGGCTGCGGGGCCGGTGTCACCGACCCACGCAGAGGCGAAGCCGGTGAAGAGCAGTGGTGCCCAGCACTTCAGCGAGCGGCACATCGTCAGCTTTGCGCAGCGTTTTTCAGCGGTGCTGACGTCGCTCGCCGACCGCCTGCCCTTTGTCGCTCGCAGCGACGACGCCGTGGACGGTGTGAGCAGCAGCGGCGGTGGAGGCAGCGCGGGGGAGTCGGGCGCTGGCGTAGGCGGGGCGAAGGGCGGCGCCGGAGACTACTCGGGGGCTCTGAGAGGCACGAATCTCGGTGGGGCATTGCGGGCGGCTGCAGCGAACAACGCACCGCCAGGCTCCAGCACCCCCGTAGGACTGCACCGCCGCGGGGCCATGCAGCATGGCAGAGCCGGCACCAACGATGACGCCGGTGCCGTGAAAGACGATCGCTGGCCGGCAGCGCTACACGGAAGCCACCTACATTCCTCCAGCGACTCCACCAGCGACGATAGCACAGCCACCACCACCACGAGCAGCAGCGACGAGGACACAGCCAGCGAAAACGGAGACGAATTGGAGGTACGCACGGCGGCGGGGGACGCAGACCGTACATTGAACAGCACGCTGAACAGCACGGCCACAGAGGACAGCAACGGCGCCGTGGCACGCACCATGCGTGACGTTGCCGAGGAGACGAGAAACAGAGACATCGAAGGCGAGGGTTCAGCGTTACGCGTGAGTGGGCTCTTTAGCTCCAAGCTGGCGCGGAGTGACAGCGAGGGTGCCGAGGGAGACCGCCGCCAACCTCAGCCGTCATCAACACTTGCCTCGAACGCCTGCATGAGCAGTGGCGAGAGCAGCGTGGACGCGCTTGTCCTCACGCTAAGTTCTCCGTCTCCGCTGTCCGGCACGGCTAGCGGTAGCACTCGCCGCGGCGATGTGCACAGGCGTTGGCGGGGGGCGCAGCGCCTCACGGCTCTCTCCACGCTGCACGACTTGCTGGTCGAGTTGGTGTGGCTGTGCGACGAACTCCTCTTCTACGCCATTCTCCTGCGCAACTCGCGGCACGTGGAGGCCTGTGGCGCGTTTTTGGTGGCCGCCGTCTCGCAGCACCCCGTCATGCTGGCGTGGCGCCGCCGCCGCGGTGGTGGCAGCCGTGCACACGACTGCGATGCTTTTGGCCGGTTTCTGGACACGATCGACGCCCTGCCGCGCAGGTCCAACTCCACTTCGTGATGCCGCACCGGGGCGGCGGGGTGCGGGGGAGGCCCTTCGATGTTGGGGGACTTGACAAATGATTTTTTGATTTTGCACTCTGTGGTAGCGGGTGCTCTGTGGGCTCATCGATCGGTGGCGGGTGGCGTGCGTGCTCCACATGGACGCCACGTGCCGATACAATTTCAAATCCGGTGATTGCTGCTTCGTATATTCGGCGGGCACCGATGAGAGGGGCCGTGCTGGTTGGTCAACTAGAGCTTCTTGCGCTCTCTCTCTTGTCGGCGGCATCTCGCCGTGCCATGTGAATGCATCGGACTTGATAGAGAGAGAGTGAGAGACAGACAGGCTATCCCTCCCTCGGGCCACCGCACCGTTCTGCCCTCCGCTGCGCCGCGCCATGACCTGCTACTCCTGCAACTCTCCACTGCGCTTCCATCTCACCTCTTCTACCCCTTCCTGTTTTCGCTTTTGCTTGTTTTCGTCGGGTGGGGCCCGCCTGCACCCCGGCGTCAACCTTTGTCCGAAGGAGAGCCCTCGACGTAGCCGACACTCCACTGCTGTCTTTTAGTTTCTTTTGGAGTCGACCTCCACCCTCTCTCTCCCCGCCTCTTCTGTAGCCACCGTTGTACGGCGTAGAGCCAAAGCGAGAGTGCGTCACGCACCCACCGGACACCCTTCCTGCCCTCCCCAAAGGCATCGAGGTGTGCTCACTGGAGCGATATATTCAACAACGGTTTGCTTCTCTTGACACGTCTCGCCCAATCGCTAATTGAATTGGACCGATGTCTTCGAAGGTAGACCGTGAGGCGTTTATGCGCCACATGGGCTTGACTGCAGCTGACATTGCCGACCCGGACAGCGTTGCAAAGCGGGCGTCCCCTCACACGGACGCCCCTCGCTCTTCTGCCTTAACGGCTGGCATGGCAGGCCGCAGTACCGCGTACTGCAAAGCGCTTTCGCCCGCTGAGTCCTCTGATGCGGGATTGTCGCACTCGACGTCCCTGCGCGGTGATCTGGACCCTCTCTTCAACTCGTACGCGACCACCAAGACATGTCTGCGCGGTGGCGCTGGCGGCGCGAAGCTCGGCGCTGCCGTCGCCCCGTCGGCGGAGCGCAGTGGCGCCCCGGCGAAGCCGTCCGCGCGCACTGTTTCGTTTGAAGCACCACCGCATCGGGCCACCGCCGCCGCGTCGATGCCTTCACGCCCGGTTTGCACAAGTGAGACGCTGAAGGAAGAGGGCAATCGAGCTTTTGAGTCGGGGCTCTTTGTAGAAGCCATCCGCCACTATTCAGCGGCCATCGAAGCGTTGGGCCAAGGCGGTGTGGATGGTGGGGGCAGCGGCGGCGCTGTCGCGGCGGACATGCGGGGGCCATTTGGCGCCGTTCCTGGTAGCACCTCGCCCTCCGTGGAGCTGGAGCTGTTGGCCGCGCTGTACAGCAATCGCTCCGCCGCTTATCTGCAGGCTGCCCGACAGTGGAGCAGCACAGAGGAGGCCTACGGACGCGCGCTCTGCGACGCGGACCGGGCGGTGGCCCTGCGGCCCTCTTGGTTCAAAGGATATACGCGCCAGGGTGATGCGTGCTTTAAGCTACACCGCTACGGTGCTGCCGCGGAGGCTTACGAAATGGCGCTGCAGCTCGACCCGCGCAACACCACGTTGGCCGACGCCCTGGCCGAGACGCGGCGGCGCGCAAAGCAGGCGGCACGAGAGGAGTTAGAGATGCGCCGCACCATGCGAGCCACCGGGGGCTCGCATCTGTCCAGCATGCAATCGTCTGATAGGGGCACCGCTGACAAATGGATAGATGGCGACGGCGTCACCCATCGCGCGGGTGCAGCATCGGCACCGTTGGCTGGCGAGTCGGCGTACGCGACAGGCGGCTCTCGACGGTCGAGCGGGCAGACGTCGCAGCTGTGGGATGATTTGAAGCACGAAGTCGAAGCCACCATGCAGGCACCGACGGGTGACGCGTACCGCTTGCAGCAGCTCGAGCGCTTTCGCAAGCGTGCCAGTGCGGGGGCAGCGGAGGCGCCACACGTTGAGGCAACGAGGTCGGAGCAGCGGAGCAGACCTCGCCCCGTGCTGGCGCCTACGCATGAATACCAGCGTGCACCCGCCGCCGCACGTGAACCTTCTCCGCATGAGATGGCGCCGACGTCCACCGATCGCTTTCGTGGGGGCCACCCAACCGGCATGTCCCCCGCCTCTCTGGCACCTCCAACCTCCACAACGACGACGAGGTCTGCCGCTGCCGGGCCCTCTGCGTCTGCCTCAGCCCCAGTGACGATTCCGCACCGATCAACGTACGACTCCCCCACCGCCGGCGGCATCCCGGCGGCGATGGCGAACTTCAGCGGTCCGGTGATGAGTGCACGCGACGTCCCCTACGAGTTCTCCAGCGCGGCCGCCTCTGCCTATCAGCAGCAGTTGTTGGAGAAGTTTCGCCAGCGCAAGGCCCGGCAGTCGTGACCCCCTCCCCTCCCCTCAAAGCGGATCAGGGCGGCGGGAACGCAGTGCCGACGGGCGGGCCATCGCGCGGGTGCTCTCTGCCGCCGTTTTGATGGCCCCCGTTTTCTTTTCAGTTATTCGATGTATAGATGTATATGCGTGTGCCGGGTGCCGCTGGCATCCGGTATTGTATGCTCTTCAAAGCTGGTGCGGGAATGAGGGGGAGGGAGGGCGGGAGGGCGGGTGGTTCCACGACTGCCGGCCGCCTGCGTTGGGATCGGGGCAGGCGTGTGCGCTGCCGGATGTCTCCCCGCTGCGGCTCCCCTCCCTCCCCCCTTCATTCCGCTGTTCTTCTCTCTGTTATGACGCAAAGGGCCGTGCGTGACGGGCACTCGGTAGGCAATTTTGACTTCGCGGTTTCTTCGTAGTTTCGTGGGGCTTCGTTACGTGTTGATGTCGCCCCGCCTCGCCCCCGGTCTGTCTCGGGGGGTGGGGTGGGGGGAGCGCCGTTGCCCATGCGTGGCGCTCCACTGTCTCTTGAACTTCGACTTCCCCCAAGTCGAGCGCACGGCTGACACGACATCGCCTGCGCGTACGTGTACGCGTGCGGGCAGATCGCTGGAGTGTTATGCGCACACGTGAAACATCATTCCTGTATGCCGTCTGGTGGGGAGCCGTGCCTGCCATCGCCTGATCTCTCGCCTTACTCCCCCCGCTGGGGTTCTTCTTCGTTCTTCATTTCATTTCTACTGTACTTGTGGTGATGGCACACTGCTGTCCCCGTTGCATGCATGTGCATCCGGACGTGTAGAGCGCGACTAGCTCGTGTAGACCACACGCCGCCGCTGGATGGACGCCTCTAAGGGGCTTTTCCTTCACTGCATCGAGAGCACGCTGAGGGCTGCCCTCTGTATCACGGACTACCCCTCCGCACATACAGAGGGTGATGCAGTGCCTGAGGTGGAGCTCGACGACACGTTGCCACTGAGCCCATCCGCCCCTCTGACGTCCTTGGCGCAGACTACATCTACCTTACGTGGCCGTCCGCTACGCCTGCAGTGGGCACAGGGCGATGAGTGCCTCATTGAGGCCACGTACAACAGCACACGAGTGTCGTGGTGGTTTGCCGCTGCACATCTGCCAAGCGACCCACTGACGACGCAGCTGCTGCGGCACTCAGCTTTGCTGTTGTGCCGCCACGGCGCTGCCACCGCACCGCTGCTAACGCTGCTGCGGTGCGAACCGCTTCGGCTCCAGCAGACGGAGGGGGCAGGCGATGGGACTCGCCACTACGATATATCGCTTCTTGTGCTGCCGGATCACGTTCAGTCCTACGGACGAGAGGAGGTGGCGCGCTTCATCGTAACGTTTGCGCGTACGGTGGAGGCCGACGTGGCTGAGATGAAAACGGCGCTGGATGCGCGACGACGCGCTGCGGCGAAGGCCTTCTTCGCGTGACGTCCGCTGCAGTTTCATGGCTGCCATCGTTGACGTTCTTTCGCTCCTCCGTGGCGCTGGTGAGGCGACGACTGCCGCTGCCGTAAACGTTACGAAGGGCATTTGAGGTTTCTGCGGAGGTCTTGCACGCGCAACGACGGCGGCGACTTGGTGCTGCCTCTCTCCCCCCTCATTCTGTGTTACCAGAGCTGCTGTTGTGGGGCGGCCTGTTCCTCTCTCCGCGTTTACCGGAGCTGCTGCCCGTTGCGTATTCGGACAGCCGTGCGTCGATGCTTTATCCTTCTCATTAGCCCTTTCTCTCTCACCCCCTCTTCTCCTCTTCCTCCTCCACACACGCAAACACACACACACACACACACACACGCACACTTCATTCTGCGCTGGCATCCGCGAGCGCACACTGCTACATAGCGGGAGTAACAGCTCGGTGGTTTTTCTTGTCTCCGCAAACACACACACACGCACGCACAACACCGTTAAACCGTAAGTGGCCTGCTGCACAGTCGCCATCTCCCGCCGTTGATCAAAGCCTTTGCAAGGCGCTCTTACACCTGTTCTCGCAGCGAGAGCATCCTTGAGGTTGTCGCCGCAGCAGAGCCCGATACACGCCCTTCGCCGCACATAGAGAAGAGAACGTGACAATGTCTTCGGAGCTCGTGGAACAGTGGGCGAAGCGCGTGAGCGACGCCGAGGAGGAGGTGAGGCGGATGCAGGGGGACATCGACGCCGTCAAGAAGCAGCGGAAGGAGCTGAAGGCTGACATCCGCAAGTATGAAGACGTGATTGCTGCTGAGAAGCACGATCTTTTAGAGTCGCTCGAGAGGGTAGAGGCGCAGGCGAAGGCACTCGGCACGCAGTGCGAGACCGCTCTAGTTGAGAAGGACCGGGTCGAGGCGGAGTACATCGCCGCCCTCGACGAGTACGAGAGGCTCCACTACCTTGTTCGTGATATCCAGGATGCGGAGGAGCGCCTGCAGAGCCGCGAGGACCTGGAGGCGACGCTGCAGCGGGAGAGCCTGCAGTGGGCAGAGGAGGAGCACGCGCATCGGCGCAAGCTGCACCAGCTGCAGCAGCAGCAGTCGCAGGCACGGCGGGCGCAGCAGGCGGAGCTGCAGGAGTTGGAGGCACAACTCGCCAGCGTGGAGCGACGACAGCGGGAGGAGCGGGCGACGCGGTGCGGGGAGGTGACGCAGGCCGCGCGCACCGCGGTCCGTGGCAGCCGTCAGCCAACGCCGGCGTCGTCGCCGTCGGCGGAGGAGAGCGCCTTTGTTCACGCCAACGCCGGCGGGTCCGTGCCGACACGGGCCGGCACGCTGCGATCGTGCTTGAGGACGCCTGCGACGTCCACCGCTGCCGCGGCAGGGGCTGCTGGCCACCACAGCAGCAACGGTGACCTTGCCGTGAAGACACCGGCGTCTGCGCCGGTGAGCCGATGCGCCTCCCAGTCGCTGGTGACAGAGCCGGGGTTGAGGGGTGGGGAGGGTGCCAAAGCGGACGCCGCGGCTACGGCGAAGCCGTCGTTGCAGGTGCTACAACAGATGCGCGCGTATTCGTATGCCGGGCCTGGCAAGCCGGGCTCTCGCAAGCGCGAGTTCCTTGGCGAGACCACCAACGAGCAGTAATTTGCAATGTGGTGGCGGCGGCACAGGTGCGGCGATCGGCATATCCACCGCAGTTCTATACACACCGACAGGCCGACATGCAGGCCTGCAGCATCAGAGACCGAGCGAGCAGAGTGCACTGCGCTCCCTGTATATGCGCCGAGGGGCGCGCGTGACGCTCCCGCTGTGATGCTGGGCGGAAGCGCGACTTCAATGCCGCGGCGCTACCCGTGTGGGGTGCCGCCTGCGCTTCTCAGACACGTCTTCTCACACCCTCCCCTCCCCCCCGCAGCGCTTCGTCCGTTAGATCGGCCTCATTTCGTTTTAGATTTTTTTTTGAGGTGCCTTGACACCCCTCTGATAGACTCCACTAAACCACGGCACAACGTACGACGGACAACACCGGTGCCGCCGCCACGCCCCTTCACTTCTGCGGTACGGCGTGTGGCGGCGCTGATGTCTCTGGGGATGCTGGGGAGAGCCGCAGCCTAACGCACCTCGTGTACATGCCGCTGCCTCCCCCCGTTTTTGGTTTTTCTTTTGCGTCCGGCCGGTTGCCTTCGTGCGACGAATGCGTCTGGTGCTGCACTTTGAAGTTGGACTGCCCGCACCGCCGCTCTGCGGGCTGCGAAGTGGCGTGTAGCGCCCCTCCCCCCCCCCTCGGTCAGGCGATCACTCCACAGTCCTCTCTTTATCCTCCTTCTCTTTTGTTGTTGCTTTTCCAAGTTCAAGGCGGCTGACGCAAAGACCCGAGCGCTTGACGCGGCACCATCGCGAGGCTGCTCCTTGTGGTACTGCCAAATACCTCCCTTGTGACAGCCGGCGAGGGCATCCCTGGACTCGCCCCACCGTGTCGTGTCAAGCAACTGCAGCGTTGGAGCTACGCAGAGCACATCGCTTTTAGCCGACAGGAGTGACGATGCACTTCGAGGTGGCGCACACGGCGTGCACACACACACGGTTGACGTGTAATTGCCTGCTGCGCGCGCATGCTGGAGACGCATCCTCCGCGCCACACGGGCCAACACGTTCAGAGGACAGCCAGTCAGCCGTGTATGCATTCCACGCTGCCTCTTACGAGTTGCTGCCCAGCTCCAACTCACCAGCGGCCCAATCGGAGGGCGTAGGGGTGCCACATCACATTGGGGAGTGCGCCACGTACAGTTGCGTTGCGAGCGGCTGCAGCCACGGCGCTGCCCCAGCGCGGCATCGCTGCACGTCCGACGGGAGCCTACCGCCTATGCCGGGCGTGTTCGACCTCATCTCCGTGCCCTCCCGCTTCTTCCAGCCGAACCGCGCTTCAACGGATGCGCTTCATTGGCTGATGATGGCCTGCACCGATGGCAGTGTCCGTCTCTTGGACCCACGGACGCTTGCCAGCGCCGCTGCTCCCTTCACCGGCATTCACGAGGAAATGATCACCAGCTGCACGCCTCTCTACGCCGGAGGAGCGTCCTCTGCGGCGGCTGCGCACCTCCTGTGCTCTGCGCACACCGGCGCCGTCGTGCTGTATGCTGTGGAGGAGCGCCGCGTGGCGCAGCACCTGGAAGGACATGAGTTCGATGCGTGGTGCACGGCGGTGCTGCCCGTGGGCGGGCGGTGGGCGGCACCCGAATCCCACCCCGGCAGCGACGGCGAGGGCTGTGCAGAGACACGCGGAGATGCAGCAACGTGTGCGGTGTTGCTGGCCTCGGGAGGCGATGATGGCCTGTGCAAGTTGTACGACATGCGGTGCAACTGCCGCCGGGCAGCAGGCCGCCTTCGCTTCGACGCGGGCGTTGTGTCGATCACACCCGTGCTGGACACGAGCAGCAGCGCGGCGGCCGCACTCCCCACGCCGTACCTTCTCGTTGGCTCCTACGACGAGTCGATTGCGCTGGTTGATATGCGCAGCATGCGGCGGCCGGTGGCGCAGCGCGGGGGACTCGGTGGAGGCGTGTGGCGCACGTCCCGCTGCCTCCGTCCCCTCTGGCCGGAGGGGGCTCCTTCGGCATCACCCGCCACGGAGTGCCGGAGTGCAAACTTGGAGTTGATGGTGTCGGCGGCCTCCGTGGACCCTACCTCCGCCAGCGGCGTCTCTTCCCTCCACTCCTCCTTCACGTCTTGCGGCTGGGTGAACGTGTCAAACGTCTTGGTGCTGCCGCTGATGCAACGCGGTGCCGCTTTGCTGCCGTACGATGTGCATGCCTCCTCCGACGACGTCTTCGGCAAGGCACCGCTTGATTACTTCTTTACGGAGGAAGGCGCCAGCGCGGATGCGGGGAGCCTCCCAGCGCTGACCGATCAAACTCTGGTCTACGACACCGCGGTGCTGCAACCGCTGACGCGCAGCAACCAGACTGCGGTTGTGGCAACGGCGTCATTTTACGAGAAGCGCATCGACGTGTGGTCGGTGCGTCTTGCACGAGAGAGTTGATGCCGCTTCTGTTGCTGTTGCTGTTGTTGTTGTTGCTGTTTGCCGCCAACGGGGTGGGGCGGGCGGTGGACGCCATCGCGGCACGCCGAGCTGACTTTCCTTGCACGCACTCTCGCCTGCGGCCTCACCGCCGTTGCGGCAGTGGCGAGTGTCTTCTTTACGTGTTTCCTTGCGTAACTAAATAGCTAATAAATTGGAGCAGCCCCTGCGCCTCGATCATGGCGCGAGGGGCTCGTGAGGCGCTGCGCCGGCAGGCGTGCGCTCAAAAGACCTGCGCACCCCCGCTGCGTATGCCGCGGTGGTGGCGTACAGCGGAGCCTCCACCAACCCCCGCTTCTGCCCCTCTGCATGCCCTCTCCCTTTCACTTCCCCCCTCCCCCTCGTTATGTCGTACCACTCTCCGCGACGTGCTTCACAGCATCCCCCCCGCACATACACGCAGAGCCGGACCGGAGTCACGGAGTTCCGGTGGACGTGTCTCCCTTCTTATCGTGGTGAAGCCGTGTTGCGACTGCTGCGTGACGTTCTCTCGTTTCTGTCGCGCACTTTCAGTTTTGTGGGTTCCCGTTGCCGGCGCCTTCGCTTCTCTCTACGGGTGGACGAACACCAGCGGGACTGGGCCTGCACATCGGCGCACACGCTGGGCACAGAGGGTGGAAAAGCAGCTGCGTGCGCTCTCCGGCTAGCGCGCAGGCGACATCACCTACTTGAAAAGCGTCCCCTGCGGGTCTTTGCCTGCTCTTCCACCGCGTGCTCGGTAGGTGAGGGCCAGCCTTTGGTGGCATCAACGCGGCAGTGCTTCCGCATCCCACCCGGGCGTTAGCGATGCGCCGCAGTGTCTGTCGCCACGCGGTGCAGAACGTCCTCCACGACGTGCAGGCCGCGGCGGAGTCGCGCACCGTCGTGGCAACGTCCTCTTTCGCCCAGCGCCGCACCTTCTTGATGGCCCTGCACGAAGAGCTGCAGCGCAACCGCGAAGTCATCATCCGTGCGAATCGGCGGGACTGCGAAGCCTTTGGCCAGCAGCAGCAGCAACGCGGGACACCATCTGTCACGATCCCGCCGACCATGCCAAGCGTCGCCGCCTCCTTGCCGAGCGCTGGGCGCATGATGCACACACCCTATGGAGGTGGAGGGAGCTCTTTCGGAGGGGTGATGCTGGGCTCGCATCATGCTGGACAGGACGCATCCTCCGCTGCAGTGACAGCAGCGACGACCACAGGTGGGCATTCGTCTGTCGGCTACGTGGCGAGCACTGCCCTGAGCTGCACGGCTAACGCTGCCGATGCAGCTGCGCTGATGCACTCCACAGCTGGGGCAGAGCCCCTTGGAGTCCTGCGGAGCACAGGAGGTACGTGTGGCGACAGCACCCACAAGGGATGCCGCCAGACGAGTGTCAGTGCAGCCGCCGGCGCGGGTTCTAGCAGCTCAGTCGCGGAGGAGAGCGCCCACAGCTTCCACACCGTTGACGCAGCAACCAGCGAGACGGGCGTGGCCCCTTTCCGCGGCCCCCCCCCTGTGCACGAGGGGGTGGGCGGCGCCGGCCTTCACGCGGAGGCGGGCGGCGGTGGGGGCCATCTCCTCCTCACGCCCGACCACCACTTGCTGATCTCCCCCCTTCGCCTCGACAAACTCCACAACACTATCGACTACTTGCTGTGCCAGCCAGACCCGATTGCGGTGCCGCCGTCTTGCTGGCTGCGCCCTTACGCAGAGCGCGGCAGCGGGGATGTACTGGAAAGGCAGCGCAGCGGCTTCGCTCAGATCCCGCCGGCCATCCATCAAGGCGGTGACGACGGCGGCGCGCCCACTCAGGGCGTGGTGGACGGGCTGACACCGCGCGAGCGCTACACCTACTGCGGCCGCCGGACCCGTCTGACGGACCAGCTGGAGGTTTTCGAGCTGCCGGTGCCGCTCGGGATGATCGGCGTTCTCTCCCGCTTTCGCCCCCGCATCGGGCTGGATGCGGTCGCCATGGGCCTCTTCGCCGGCAACACCGTCCTCGTGGACGGTGGGGTGTCGCTCTCCTACACGAACATTGCGCTCATGACCGCGGTGCGTCGGGCGCTGACCGCGGCCGGCCTCCCTCCCACTGCGGTGGTGTGCGTAGAGAGCTACGACGCCGCCCACCGCAGCACGAGCGAATGGCTGCAGCTGTCGGAGTACGTGGACCTTGCGGTGGTGTGTGGACCGCCGAAGCTCTATCAGTTCGCTACGCGGCACTCCACCGTTCCGCTGATACGGGCCACAGGCCAGTTCAGCAGCGTCTACATTGACCAGAGCGCCTCGTTTGAGGTGGCGCTGGAGGTCGTTTTGAACTCGAAGTTTCAGAAGTTGGGTGCGGCAAACGCCGTCACAACAGCCATCGTTCACCGCGACTTCCCCCGCTACACGGAACTGCTGATGGCGTTCTCGGCTGGCGGGGCGGTGTTGCTGGGTGATGTGGTGGCGCAGGGCCGCGTACCGGACTCGGTGCTCGAGCTGGCGAGCGAGGAGGAGTATCGGGGGCTTACGCAGTTCGGCCTGCGCGACGGCACCCGTGCGCTGTGCATCAAGACCGTCGACTCCCTCGCGCAAGCGCTCTTCTTCATCGAGTCGTACGGGTCTAAGCAGAGTGACTGCGTGGTGGCCACCGATCCAGATGTGTGTGCGACGTTCTGCAGGCAGGTTGATACCGCTGTGGCCCTCGTAAACGCGTCCACGCGACTCTCCAGCGGCGAGCCGCTCGGCTGCGGAGTGGACTTTGCCATCTCGACCTCCAAGGCTCACTGCCGCGGCCCGCTGACGCTGAGTATGATGACGACACGCAAGTTGGTCGTGCGGAGCCGGTCGATAAACCATGGTGCGTTGCGGTGAGGATGAACAAATTCAATGAAGGCGGAGGTGTTCAAGGCGTGGCGCTGATGGGCTGTACACGCGCTCGACGATGACGACCTCCGGCCTCACGTGCAGCATCTCCGCGGGTGAAGGGGTGTAGGCGCCTCTGCGTCCGGCCGCCCCTCAGTGAGGGACGGACGTTGACAGGGCGGCGCCGCACCTCGTCCCCGTGTCGACGTCGTCCCTACGCGCTGCGTGCGCCGATGTAATGTGGGTGCCCCGCGCCTCTTTTGTTTTTCGTTTTAGTCCGGCATCGCCCGCAGCCCGCGCTGCAAAACCCTAGGGCGATGCCGGCCGGTGTGCCGCCCCACTATTTCCGTTGTACTCAACTCCATTATGTCTTGTCGTGTACGTTCGCGTCGCCACTCAGCTGCCGGTTGGTTCCTGTGGAGGGTGTACGTCTGTGTCTGTCTGTGTCTGTGGGGTGGGGGTCGGGGGTCTCCCTTCCACGCTAAGGACGGCTACGCCAGGTGAAAATAGATCCGGTGCTCCGCCACGTTGTTGCCCTCCTCACCACCATGCGCCAGCCGCAAGCTGCACCGCGCGGGCGTCTGTGCCCCTCGCACCTTTGCATGCCCAGCGACAAGCGGCGGCGCCTCTGCGCTCGCTGGATGCGGGCCGGCCCGGCGATGCCACGCAGCCCCCCCCCTTTCTTCTTCTCTTGAGTTTATCATCAGCGCCCGTGGACCCCCGCTTCCGTACGCGTCTGCGTCTTCCACTCGTGTGCCGCCCCCTGTCTCTCTTTTGCCTCCCCCTACGTGTTCTTGCGCCTGCTACCCCTCCCCCCCTGCTGCTGAACAGAGCACACCGCGGTATCACCAGCAGCCGACACCAGCATAGCGGTATTCTCTCCCTTCCCTTCCTCACACATACCTCGCTGCTATTCGCACGTGCCAACTGTTCATTGGTGAGTGCCGAAGCCCAGCTGCGGAGCGTCGCTCACTTCGTTGTTGCTCCGATGGCGACACCCCTCGACGCGTCTTCGGCTTCCTCGACTCGACGTCTCTGCCGCACTGCGGACTGCCTACGAGTCCTATGCGATGTCCTCCTCAAGGAAGAGCTATTTGAAGAGTATCCCCCGCTCGCCCTCGCCTTCGCCCACCCTCTCACGAGGCTGTACTGTGAGATGTGGCGTGCGGAGTGCCCCGGCGACCTCGAGTGCTGCACCACCACCGCTTCGTCGTACTACACTGAGTCGGCGCTGGGGTGTGCAGAGGGAGGGGCGCCGGCCGTGGGCGATGCGCCGTCGCCTGCGCCGTTTGTGTCGGTCGGCGGCTGCCGTGTAGCCAATCCAGCTGCACTGGCGGACCCGCCAGAACGCGGTGGGGCAGGCATCACGCGGACTTCGATGATGACCCCTGCTGCCGTCTTTGCCGGCTCTCCTTTCGCCTCGTCAACGCGGCATCAAATCGGCTCCCTGCTCCCTCCTCTCACTTCAGCCACCGCCCTCGGCGCCACGTCTCCTCAATCTTCAGCGGCGCTTGCGTCGCGTCGTGTATGGCGCGGCACGCCTGTGGTGGACCCGTCGGTCCCGCTCTACGCGCCGTGGACGTACACAGAGATGATCTTCAAGCTGCCGATTGGAATGAAGCTCGGTCATGTCCGCATCATCACAACGCCACGGCCTCGTTCAGGCGCTGACAGCAGCGGCGGTGACGCGCAGCTTGTGCGGGGGTTCTTCAGCCACGTGCCGGCCGCGGCGTCACTCCGCGCAGCTGCCTTGTCGCGCGATCACAGCGCCTCTGCGCGAAAGGACGACGCTGCATGGGTGCCGCCCGCGCCCCTCATAGAGCCGGAGAGCGAGAGCGAGGCGTTGCAGCCGCGAGGGGCCAACGAAGCCGAAGCCGGCAGCAGCACCGCTACGCATGCTGTGAGACCCGTGGTGGAGGCGGAGGACGACTGGGAGGCATCGGCATTGCTGGAGGAGGCTCTGATGGAGTCCGTCGCTCTCTCCACCGCACGGACCGCTACAGCGAGCGCAGCCCCCGCCCCTGGTCAACGGTCGAGGGGGGCAGCGAGTCAGCGGGTCTGTAGTGCGGCGGTCGGCCCTGCAAAGGCCTCGGCGGTGGCCGTGGGTCTCTCTTCTACGATGGGACGCCGACCCTCTGCGGCGATACTGAGGAACACGCCACACGCTTCACATCAGCCCGCGGCGCACGCCGTGCCGGACGCTGTGACGGCCGCCCTCCCACCTCCATGCGAATGGTGGCTGCGCCGCCCTATCGTCCCTTCTCCCTCAGCTGCCGTTGCCACCACGTGTGCGCAGGAGGCACGCACGCTGCCTCTCTACGTGCACTGCGTAGAGGCTACCAAGCAATGGGTGGACTGGTTTGACGGCCTGCAGAGGCTGCGGGGCGAGGGTGAGGGTGGCGCGGAGGGCTCGCCGGTGCAGCCCGCTGTGAGTCTGCGTGGGGTCTCTCTCACCGGGTGGTCGCCGATGTACGTGGCACCCCCGCTGGCCACCGCTGCAGAGCTGTCGCAGCTCGGTACCACGCTTTGTATTGAGGAGGCGCTGCCGCGCACACTCCCTCTACGCGCTTTGCATCTCGAGTCTACTGTCAGCGCGATGCAAGTCTTGCTGAGTGCGGGCTGCGCGTCAGCCGGTGCGGCGGGCCACGGCTCTCTCGTTGCTCTCGACCTGCCGTATCTGCAAGATACAGATACGGGCTGCCAGTGCGGTGGACTCGCTCTGCGTGACGGCGCAGGGCCTCGGCTGGCACAGGCGACCGGCCCTCTACACTCGCTGGCAGACGCTCTCAACGCCCTGCCCCAGCTGCGCTTCTTGTCTCTTAGCTACGGTAGTGCCAGCTGGACGAGCAGCGCGGGCAGGTGGGAGGGGGCAGGTGACGGCAGAGACGAAGAGGTGGCGCAGCCGCTGGAGGAGCTGAGGCTCGCTGGTGTAGCGGCCGTGCCAGCATACGCGTTAGCCTCGACGAGCCATCGCTGCGCCGCTCTCCGGGTGCTCGACCTCAGCAGCACCGGCATCACTGAAGTAGAGTTAGGAGCTCTGGTGTTTGGCGGGTGGTACGCCGGCGCAGCGCGGGATGCAAAGCGGGAGTCTCCGCTTGTGTGGCTGGAAGAGCTGCGTCTGGCCGCGTGCAGCTCCCTCTTGCGTGTTGACGCCCTCGCCGCCCTCCCGCGGCTCCGTCGGCTGAACCTGCAGGCCAGCGGTGTGTGCCGGCTGGAGGATCTCGCGGGCTGTGACGCCTTGGAGGAGGTGGTGCTGAACCAATGCAGACGCGTCACCCAACTGCACCCGCTCTGGCATCTTCCCCGGCTGCGCTGCGTGGAGGCAGTCAGCGTCCGCTCGTTGCAGCGCGAGGGCGGTTTGCTTCCGCTGCCACCGTCGGACGCCCTGCGCGCACACGGCGATGACGAGAGCGCCATCGCTGCCGCACACGACGTCGACTTCGCTGCCCCGCTCTGCCGACTGAACCTCTCTGTCGCCGCTTTCGTTCACGGCACCGCCGTGGCGCGGTTGGCGGTGGCGCTACGCGACATCAGCGGCCGCCTGCGCTCCCTCACCGTCCTGCTGCTGAACGACACCAGCGCTAACGACGACACGGTGAAGATACTGGCCGGTGAGCCCGCGGGCGCGCGGCCCGCACACGGCAGGGGTGGCGGGGCACCCCCAGTTGCTGCCACAGAGCTGCGTGAGCTCAGCCTTGCCGGCTGCCTCGGCGTGCGCGACCTCGGCCCCCTCGGGTTGCTGCCTCACTTACGGAGCGTTGTGGCAGACAGCGCCTCTGTGGAGCGCCTCGACGGCCTTCAGCGCAGCCGCAGTCTCGTGTCTCTTTCGCTGGTGCACTGCATGCAGCTGTGGTCCATCGCCCCGCTGGCCCACTTACCGACGCTACGCACGCTGGACGTGAGCCACACTCCGCTGAACGACGCCGGCTTGCTGCGCTTCGTGTTCCCTGACTTGGTGAGTGAGTTCATCGCCCGGCAGCTCCACGGTGAGTCCTCACCGGATGCTGCTCTCGTTGCCGCCGCGTTGCCCTCCTCCAGTGTTGTGCCTTCGCAGGTGGAGGAGCTGCGGCTGCGTCTGTGCGCCTCGCTGCGCTTCGTTGGGTGTGTGTCGCACCTGCCGCGTCTCCGCCGACTCGATGCGAGCGAGACGGCGGTGTTCGACCGCGGCGTTGTAAACTTCTTTGCTGCCCCGGCTGCGCTGCTGCACACGCGGCTATGGGCCGCCCCCGCAGGCTCCGCGGCAACGTGGGCAGAGGAGGAGGGCGGCCGTGCTGCGCTGCGGCATGACGGCTGCCTCGCGACGGCGTCGATGCCGGATGAAGCCGCCCTCCTGTGTGCGTGGCGACGCACTGGGGCGCTGCCTCCACCCCGCTGCACCCCCTCCCTGCGCCTTTCCTCCGACGCGAGCGCCTCTGCCGCCGCCGCCGCCGCGACTTCGACGACGACGACGAGGCGCGAGGCGGGCGTTGCGAAGGGCAACCCTGAGTGCTGGCTTATGTTTGACGTTGCTGCGGTGGAGACGCTCACGCACCTCTCCTTCGCCTACTGCGCTGGGGTGCGCAGCGTCACTCCCTGTGCGTTCTTCCGCCACCTAACTTCTCTTGACATGACCGCCACGGCAATCGACAGCGCGGCGCTGCTGGCCTTTACCAATCTACTGCACGAGTGCTGCTGCGTAGACAGCGAGGACGATGCATCTGCGACGCTGGTGGTGGAGAGAGAAGGTCTGCGAGCGTGCGTGCGGCATGGCTCGTTGCTAATTGACAAGGACAGGGAGCCCCACGCGGCACGACGGCAGGTGGCGCCGCGGCGCCCCTACACGCTCACCGCACTGACACTCTCTTTGTGTGCCTATGTCACCGATGTACGCTGCTGTGCGACGATCCCCTCCCTCACGCATCTCACGCTGTGTAACACACGCGTCGACAACGCCAGCATAGAGGCGCTCGCTGCGCATCCTGCGCTGCCCGCCGCGCCGACCACCGCCTCCGCCATCGCCGAGAGGCGGTGGTGGGCGCGGCATCAGTGCGCACTGCAGTCACTTGACATCAGCTACTGCCGTGAAGTGACGGATGTGACACCCTTGCTGCAGGCCCCCGCACTCGACGCGTTGCAACCCTTCTCGCGTGCCGGGCTGCGTGAGTTGCGCGTTGGCCACTCCGGCGTGACGACCGTGAGGGAGGAGCTGCGCACCCTTAACCTCCACAGCCGCTGCGTGCTCATGTTTTGAATCAGCGCTGTGCGACTGCCTTCACCGTTCTTTTATTATCATTGTGGTACTGAGGTACGATGCATGACCGCCCCCCTCCCCCCCCCACACACACACTGTTGTGGCCCGTGCTCCCTGCGTCTGACTCCCGCTTTGGCGAGGAGCTCTTGTGGCAGGTCGGTGTCTCCTCCCCCACCTCCTTCCAAAAGAAATGGATTGGGGTGACGACGCTTTAAGCTGCCTTGGCGAGCAGCGCTCTGCGATGGCTCTCCTCTGCTGCTGTGCTGAGTCAGCGCGGTGTCTCTTTGCACCCTTCACACGTCTCCCCCTCCCCCCGTTCTTCCACAGTGCAATCAGAAGCAGTGCAGCGCGGTGTCTGTCGCAGTCGCACGTCTCCTCCTCGTTGTTGACTTGCTGGTGTTTGAGGAGACACCGGCATCGGGCCGTACTGCTCGTGCGTGTTGCGCGTACTCGCCATGGGATCCGCCGAGGCGGCTGGCACCCCTGCGGCGACGACGCGCGCGAAGGCCGACACGCTTGCCAGGAGTGATGTCAGCAGCACCAACCGTGTGACAGAGTCCTCGGCGGGCAGCGGCGGCGGGATCGCTGCCGAGGATCAGGCGCGCCTGAATAAATTTGGCGTGCTTCTCGTGAACGTTGGGGCTGCCTCAGAAGAGGCGGTCTTCGGCGCGAAGGACTCTGCAGCGATGCTGGCCTACCGCCACCAGGAGATGAGCGACTTACTCGTCATCAACCGCCGACAGGACGACGCGGCGGCGCATCCGTTTCAGTGGTATAAGCCGTGGACGTGGTGGCGCAGCGGGCCGCAGGTGTCACCGATCGTGCGGGCACCGGCGGGGAAGTCGTCCGCAAGAGGGGCGCCGTCGAGTTCTGCAGCGGCTGCCAGCATGGCGGTGGGTGCCACGCAGACACACGGGGCGGACCTCCCTCTGCCCCCGGCGGCGGAGCAGCACGTGAAGCAGAGAAAGAAAGGGCTGCCGACGGTGGATATGAGGCCGCTGACGGACAGCGAGGTGGCAGCGCTGACGCCGGTCGTGCAGGAGGAGCGCGCGAAGGTGCTGAAGACTGAGGAGCACTTGCACAAGGCGCTGCAGAACGTCGAAGATATGCGGCACCGCTATCTGGTCCCATCGCTCGACGTCCACTGCGAGGCGGAGGTGGCGGAGGTAGTGCGGTGTTACGTGAAGCGTCACCAAGCCACCGCTGGTGCGGTGAAAGCAATAGACAGCGCCAGCATCTCCTCGGTGGAAGTGCCGGCGGTGCGGGCGGACTTGCTGGCCTGCGGACCAATGGTGCAACAGCTGAAGGCGTGCGCAGGGGCGATGGCGATGGCATACAGCCACGACAGCGAAGTAGGGTAGCTAGGGAGAGGAGGACGGCACGCCGTCGAGGCACCGCAGACCCACCGCATCGTGGACATCGGCTGCCTGCTTCGTGCGCGCTCGCTGCACCTGCGTCTTGTGCAGCACCGTCCGTCTTCATTCTTGTTCATATATAGGTTTTGTTTTTCAGTTGTGAGTTGCCAGCGTGCTCGTCACGCCGAGGTGGTGGTGGCGCATGTACCGATACCGTATCACAAAGAGCCGCAGGAACGGTGGGCGCGCAGCGTCACACGCCTGACCACTGCCGTTGCACCAACGTGCGGGCATCTTGATGAGGAATGGAAAATAAAGCAGACATGTAAGTGCCCCTCTGCACGACTGTGGCGAACCCGGGGAGGGCTCCAACAGCAAACAAAGAAAGGCTGCTGCCGTGATGTGACTGTGCTGCACGTCGGTGCCCGGCGCTCCATGCACACGCGTCGTGCTCTGTACTTTCTCTTTGACTTACCTCCCTCCCTCTCTCTCTTGCGGTGTGTCGCCATCTTCCTTCACTCAGAGTCAACGTCGGATCGTTTTGTTTCTCTGACGAAAGCGCAGACGACAAAGCTCCTTCTCCGTATTCATCCACTGTCAAGCGTTTCCATCTTCCATCACGCCCGTGTGGCCATGACTGGCTCCCGCACGGCGCACAACGCGAAGCTCGTGCGGCGGCACCAGCGGCAGCAGTCCAGCACCCTCGCCAAGTCCTCCGCCAACAGGTTCACCCAAAAGCAGAGCCACTTTGAGCGCCGCCGTGAGGAGGAGCAGCTCAGCCAGCAGGCCGGGGCGGGTGGCAGTGCTGCCGTCGGCACCACCCGCAATGTGGGTGATGGGCTGCTCTCCCGCGGTGGTGGTGGTGGTGGTGGTGCTGCTGCTGGTGACCGCGCTGGCACGCGCAGTGGTCGCTACACGCCTGCCGAGGAGGAGGTGCGCGAGACGCCAAATCCGTTTGCGCGCTCTCGCACCCCGAACGGCGGCAACGCGGCTTCGCTGTCCGCCTCAACGCGGAGTGCCACGATGGGGCTCGAGAGGGCCGTGAAGTCCACCCGCACCACCCGCCGCATTGGCCGCTTTCAGCTCGCTGGCGGCAGTGGCGCTGCCGACGCTTCCGCTGCCGACGCCTCCTCGCTGATGGGAGTTCGCCGTGTGCGGGCGGGTGAGTCGGCGGAGCCTGACGAGGGCGACAGCGGCGGCGCAGCACCGCCACTGAAGATGTCACGCGCCGAGAAGTTTCGTGAGGTGGTCTCCAAGGGCAGGGAGAAGCGCGTGCAGCTGCAGCGGGAGCGGGCCGAGCGCGACGCGGCCACGATCCAGCTCGACGCCGAGATTAACAGCCTGCTGCACCTCCTGCCCAAGAGAAACAAGACGGAAGAGGAGCAGGTGGCCTTTGCGCAGTCCGGCACGCCGGAGGTGCGGGCGCTGCTGGCATCGTACCGCCGCGGACACGAGGCGAAGTGCCTCACGCTAAAGTCCTCCGGCGACTTTGAAGTGCGCACCCTCGCCGCGGCGGCTCGGGCCCCTTACACGCCCGTTGGTGGTGACAAGCACGCGGCGCAGACCCAAGCGTCCGCAGAGGCTGGAGCCTGTGCGACTCCGGAGGGGGCGGACCCGACGGCGCCCAAGGACTCCATGCCAGGCTTCCTCGACGCTGCGGATCGCGCGTTGCTCGCGCAGATCCGCAGCGGGGCGGCGCGATCGACCGAAGAGGAGGAGGCGGAGGGGATCGGCATGGCAGCCACTGCCCATCGCCTTCCAACCTCGGGCCTCTCCCGCCAAGTAATGGCAGACGCTGCGGAGGCCCGGGCTGCACCACTGAGGCGCGCCGTCACTGATGACTTCGACGCGGTGATGAACTCCTTCCAGCTCGACCCCCGCCGCGCCCACGCCGTTGCCCGCACCCTGACGGAGGAGGAGGAAGCTGCGCGCGATGCCCGGCAGCTCCTTCTACGCGAGGACCGCCAGCTGGTGCCTTCGTTGAATCTACAGGAGCGCGATCAGACACAGCTGACGCGTGGGGAGTGGGTGGAGCAAGGCGGTGATGTTGCCTTCCAGATGGACGAGGGAGGGACAGAGCGCGAGGACAACGTGGACATACCCTCGTCGTTTGAGGGCGACAGCGAGGCGGATGATCTCGACGGCGACAGTGACGACGGCGGCGTAGCGGGGGCTGTGGAGGAGGGGGCGGCCGCGGAGGCGAAGGCCACAGAGCGCGTGAGTGGGTCGCTGACGCTGGATCACCTCTTGGAGGAGCTGGAGGAACTCGCCACTACTGCCACCACCGCTGCTACCGACGACGCCGTGGAGGGCACACAGGGCCCAAAGCGGCTGAAGCAGCTGCACTCGCTGCTCGTACGGCTGCATCGTTACGCGTCGAGCCACGTTGTCGAGGCGACGAAGGCTTTCCGGCTCATACTTGTCGAGGCGGAGCGCAGCTTCCTGCGTGGCACACGTCGCGGTGGCGTCCGCCGCACCCTTCTCGTGTACCTGTACGCCATCACGAAGGTGTTCCCCACCTCCGACTACCGCCACGAGGTGACGACAGCCTTTATGCTGTTTCTTTGCTCCTCGCTGATGCAGATGAAGCTCGACTCGCTGGAGGCCGTGCACAGCTACCTTGTGCTCACCACCCTCCTCCTGCATTGCCTGAAGGCGGGTGCAGGGCGGTACTGCGCGGAGGTCGTGGTGGCGACACTGAACGTGCTGGCGCTGCAGCTGCCTCGTTCGGTACTGGAGCCGATCCGCTATCAAGGCTCCCGGCTGCCGATCCCGCTGGTGGATCGCCCGGAGGCGGTGCTGCTGAGCTCGTCGCCTGCTGCGTCTCCTGAGGCCTCGGATGCGGCGGCTGCGTCGAAGGAAGATCGCCCGGCGTATCAGATTGGCATCCTTGACACCACCCACGATCCGCAGCGACTTCTACTCTGCGCCTATCGCATCTTCGACGAGCTCTGTGAGGTGTACCGCGCCACCCCGGCCTTCCCCGTGATGTGTGCCACTCCCTTCCTGCGCTTGGACGCGCTTCTCCTGCAGCCGCACGGCCCCGCTGCCTCTCTG